>JANRGW010032702.1:7773-35029 GCA_024733675.1 Psilopsiagon aymara | reverse complement strand
CTCCAAGTGAGGTCTCACAAGAGCAGAGTAGAGGGGCAGGATCACCTCCTTTGACCTGCTGGTCATGCTCCTTTTGATGCAGTGTCTCAAACTGCCACTGGAAGGAAGAAGTTCTCACCAGAGTCTGTGTTGCACAGCCAGCTTAAGTACTACCCTTCCTCTGCTTTCTGAGTGGTGGTTGGAGCATCATCTTCAGTTAGGCCCTCTGACAGCAGGCAGTATTTACCTCCTACCATCTTCTCTCCATTGTATACTGGGTCTGCCATCATCCACTTTAACTTTTCTTTGTCAGAGGAAGAATTAACCCTCTGTCCTCTTCCCAGTACTGGGGAGACAGCAAAACAGCTCTGTTGAAAATGCTGGAGCCTGGGGAAAACTCAACTGACCCACATGGAATAAGATTACAGAAAGATGCTTTAAAGTGTTCAAAAACAGGATAATCCTTCTTACAAAAAGGGATTTTCTGGCTCAGCCTGTACCTGCTGGATGTGTGTTGGGTTGGATTGGTGCTGGAGGGGTAGTAATGCAAGTGTGAGGAATGTTTGCTTCCTGGCTGGCCTTGTGATCCTAATTTGTGCATCTTCTTTCAGACAAACCTACAGAAGCTGATGAGTTCGTCAGAGGAGTCCTGCCGAAACCTGGCCTTCAGCCTGGCTTTGCGCTCCATTCAGAACAACCCTAGGTGAGGCCCACTGGAACTCAGGCTGTCCCTAGTCACTGATGGGCACTAGCTGCCCGTCTTGAGCGCCTGTTGATGGTAATCTGGACTGTACTGACACTGTCATGTTTTACTCCCAGCATTGCTGCAGACTTCCTTCCCACCTTCATGTATTGCCTTGGCAGCCGAGACTTCGAGGTGGTGCAGACAGCACTGAGAAACCTGCCTGAATACACACTTCTTTGCCAAGGTAAGTTGATATCTGCCACCTTTGGTGCATGCTTGGCCTCACATGGGTCGAAGCTGGGCTCCTGTGCTGGGAACAGCCTCCCTGGGAAGTTGCCAAGGATCAGGGCTGCCTAGACCAGGCCATGAAATATGCAGGTGATTATATCAGTAGTAGCTTTGATCTGAGCATTACAGGAGAGATTTGTCATACAGGCAAGAAAGGCTTCCTTGGAGTAGATTTGTTCCCTTATAACGTCTCTGAGTTGTGATCCCTCATGTGATCACATAACTACAGAGCTGTTACATGGTGGATTGTGCCACCTTCTTATGGCACAGCTGCATTCATCCCCACGTTTGTTGGTGGATTGCTCTTGCTGGCATGTCAGCTCTTGGGTCAGTCCTCACACCCTCTTTCCCTTTCACAGAGCACGCAGCAGTGTTACTGCACAGGGCCTTCCTGGTGGGGATGTACGGCCAGATTGACACCAGCTCTCAGATTTCAGAGGCCTTGAAGGTTCTGCACATGGAGGCCATGATATGAACACGTGGTTCTGGGACCTCCAGTTCCAGAGGAATTAATTCAACTGGACTCATCAGCTGCATTGAAGTTCTGTAAGAAGGCAGTGTATTTCAGCCCATGCGCTGGAGGATCAAAGAGGTGATGTAGCAAGCCAGACTGCTGGAAAAGGAGAGTGTGCTGATGAGGAGCAGAAAGGGGCAGACTATCTGGCTAAGACATTATTGCTCATCTCCTGAACACGGTGCCAAACAGGGACCACTTCCTTCATGGGGGCTTGGGGCAGTGGCCATTGGTTGTTTTGTTGTGTCTCCAAGGAGGCAGAGCTGCTGGGAGAGCAGAAGGGAGTGCTGGCCCTTGCACTTGAATTCTGCACTCTCTTTGTTGGAGGGAACATGCAGATCTGTGCAGGAGGAGAGACCATTTTGTTTTCTGGGGGTGGGTGTTTGGTTTTTTAATTAAAATTCTCTTTGTTTCCATTGTGCCATACTCTGCTCTCTGCTGCCTTGGGTGTAGCTTCACATCCCTCTCTCTGTTCTTCAGCCTCTTGTTATTCTAGACAAAGCATTTCTGGAAGACCTGTCTCCATGGACAAATGCTCACAGAGCTATCTTGGCCTTTTACAGAGTGTGTGGGAAAGAGGTTTAGAAAGGTCAGTGAGGTGTCATAGGTGAGTATCCTATGAGTATCCTGCTCACAGGATGGCTTTTAAGAGATTCTTAAGAACAGCTACAGAAAACTTCCTGGTACATCTGCAAACATCCCAGCAACTGGCTGCTATCACAGTGGAGTCTTCAAACAAGCAGTTGGGTTTCCTCTTTGGGATGCACCACTTCCTCCCTGTGACTCTTCTGACCACTGCTCGGTCTTTGTGTGCTGACAGGGATGATGGTTCACTTGCCAGCTGTCATTTGAGGACAGAAGAGGAGGTGTCTTCCTTCCTTCTGCTCCAGAGAAGTAACTGCCATGTATGTTTGTTCTCCAGTCTTGCTTAATTCTAGCCACCAGTTTGCTTTCACGTTTGTCTCTATTTCTCTGGCAGTCCACTTTGTTAAGTAGAGAACTTGTGTAGTGTTCTGGAGTAACATTATAGATAGTTGTAGACAAGTGTATCTCCTTGCTGGTAGCAGGAGTTGCGTCCTCATGGGTGGAGAAATACCATCCATCCTTGCAAATGAGGAGCACCACAGCTGAGCCCTTGTGCTGATCTGTCAAAATGGGAATGAATGTCCAGCAGGCTTTGCAGAGAGGTGGAGAAGAAGAGGGAGAGATCAGAACCTCGATCAACTGTAAGTAGCCTTGCCTTTAAATAAAGAGATTAGAGCCATCACTTAAGGATGCAACATGCTTCCTTTCCTCAGCAGCATCTGCTTCACATCCAAAGCCACTACTGTGGCAATTAGCTACATATAAATTATGTGGAGAAACAGCTGAAGATCAAATAATTGAAACAGTTTTCCTGAGGGGCTCAGTGACAGCAGGATTAATGCCTGTCTAAAGGGTTCCCAGTGAGATTTCTGACTCATCTTACCTCAGTCCCTTATCAGACATCATTAATGCACTGCTCTATCAGAGCAGGAAAGTAGTTCTTCTGGTGCTGCTGTGGACCTAGAGCAACTAGGACTGGCTGGAAAAGGGCTTTTCACAGGACTTTGAATAAAGGAGCAGGAATGATGTCTCAAGGCTTACCACGCAAAGATGCAAGTCAAAGTAGCAGTGCTTTAGTGAAGATCCTTCCTGTATATGGAGTTTTCTAGAAATCCTGTTCCAGGGCTACAGCTAGAAACATTTATGTGTAAAAACAAATTGTGTGGCTAGCCCCAAATTCTACTCTGGTGATGCCTGCTGTGAGCTGACCAGTTCCAGGATGCCAGGTTGGGAGGAGCAGGGCATGGATGTTGGCAGAACTACTTGATGATCAGGACAGCCAGGCTTTGTAGGGCAGTGTGGAGAGAGATGTCTGAGAAGGACGAAGGAGCATCTCTATCAGCAGCAGCAGAAGACATCATCTTTTGAGAGATCAGGAATCAAATTCAAAGGGAAGGAATGTGGGAAGAAGTTACTCTGCAGAACTGTGCCTTCCCATAGATCTTCCAGTACAGAAGCATCATCTATAACTTCTTGATCTCTCTCCTTTTTGCTGTATTGAAGGTTCCTATGATGAATTTGCTCTGCTGCCACCCTCTGCTTGGATGCAGTGGAGCTGAGCTGGTTGCCCTGGCTTGAAGCACATCACCAAACCCAGATGAGTGCTGAGAGCAGAGCTGTCAAGGGGTGCCTGGCTGTGCAGACAGCTCAGGGCAGGAGCTCGTCCCCCCTGTCTGAGAAGGCAGCCGTGACAGCTCTAAAACCCTTAGCGACAGCGTTACTGATGCCCTGACACTCGCCCGCCTTCTAATCTGCGCTGTGTAACTTTCATCTCCGCCTGGCTGAGCGCTTTGCCTCCTTCCATCCCTGCTGAACTGACAGGGGTATCCTTCATGGATCTGCTGCGCTCCTCCTGGGGGCTGGAGCCATCTCAGTCTTCAAGGAGAGCTGGTGGAGAGGAGTGGTGGGCAGGTTTGCAGGGTTGTTCCTGGCCCAGGCTGTGGTGGTGGTGGCGTGGTGCAGGCAGGCTGCAGCACAAGAGCCAAGGCTTGAGAGGAGGGGGATATGACATCTCCTCACCCATGTTGTGATGGCATTCAGGTTGCATCCTCTTGAAGCCCAGCTGCTTTCTCACAGAGATGACCAGGTCACAGCTCCTGGTGGGAATCAGGGGATCTCAAATCCTCTGTAAACACCGGGCACCTTTTGTGATGGATTCCTGCCACAAATCATTTCTCTCTGCTGCAAAGATAAAATGTTTTTATGACCCAGATGTTGCAGGCTTTGAAGGGAGATGTACACTTGTCCAGCATGCACATGATGGATCTTCATTCAGTGCATGGGCTAGAGCAATCTCTAACCTGACCATACCATGTTCTGCCAGGTCTGGTGCAGCGCACATTATCACAGAATAGTTTGGGTTGTAAAGAACCTTAAGCTCATCCAGTTCCACCCCCCTGCCATGGGCAGGGACACCTCACACTAGACCATGTCGCCCGAGTCTCTGTCCAGCCTGGCCTTGAACACTGCCAGGGATGGAGCATTTACCACTTCTTTGGGCAGCCTGTGCCAGTGCCTCACCGCCCTCACAGTGAAGAACTTCCTTATGTGCCACCTGAACTTCCCCTATGTAAGTCTGAACCGATCACCCCTTGTCCTATCACTATAATCTCCGGCATCCTTGTAGGCTCCCTTCAGATACTGGAAGCTGCTCTGAGGTCATGACTAATGCATGCTCCTGACTCAGTGGCAGCTGCTTCTGGGGCACGCTTTGGTGTTGGGGAGCTGGAAGAGTCCCAGCACTGAGCTCAGAGGCAGATCTGCCCAATCTGCTACGTCAACAGCGGAAATGTGGGGAGAGGTGTACAGGTTACAGCCAGCAACTGGGATTTCATGGTTTTGACATTTTGCCAGCCATTGAAAAAGAGGAAGGGAAGAGAAAGAGAACCTCATTCTGCAAGTAACAGCACGCAAGAAATCTCCTGGGGGGAAGAAGAGGAAAGCCACCTCCACTACTTACTGTCTGTGTGTAAATGCTGTGTGTAAATGTGGGCACTGATGTCTATTCCGGAGCGCTGGGGCCCTGCCATCCCCTTCCTCCAGCCAACCTCACCCGTGACCTCTGTCAGTGACAAACGCCATCCCTGCCTGCCCTCAGATAACTTCCTTCTGGCCACACCACAGTTCAGGGTGGTGTGATTCATGCTTAACTCGAGGAATTGTTCATCAAAAGCTAAAAATGGTAAAGTGTTTTTTTAGCTTTAGGGATGTCAAAGCCAGCACCACACCAGCTGAGTAGCCTGGCTTCTCAAGGAATAGTATTTACCTAAGGGGGGCTGAGTTTTAACTCTCTGCATTGCCTCTCTGTGTATTTAGCTAATTTGGCCCTAAAGCAGCAGAATATAGAGCTTGTGTTTCCCCCTCCTTTCAAATTCAAGAGACCTTTATAATACTATATCTGCCTGCCCTGTGTAGCTGTTGCTGTCTTGCCTTGGCATTACCCTGTTTGCATGAACAGCATCTCTAACACAAGAAGAAACTGGGCAAAAAACCATCAAGACCCCCAGCAACAATTAAAAAATTCATTAAGCTACAACAGGCCCGTCACTGCTGGGTAATTATTAAGCTGTGAGAATTGCTAATTGTCTTATTAGCATTAAACAATTATGCAAATAATGGAAAACATACCATAAGAGTAATAAAATTACCTCCTTTTCTCTTTTTTTTTTTTAACCAATAATGAGATTTAAAACCTAATGTGATGCTTATGGTTTTACTTGGAACATCTTCAGAGAGGAGTGAGATCTCTAAGGGCACTCAGCACCAGGTGAGTAGGACACCTTGAACTGCATCTACCATGAGGTGTCTATAGAGCTTGTAGTGCCTCTCTGTTCTACATCCACTTCAGCCACCAACACAGGGACACACATATGGCCTTGGAGGACCATGCAGTGATCACACTGCTAGGCCAGGACCAAAGTGTGAATTCTGTACTATCATAGACTTCATGTGGGAGCCCAAATTCTCCCCCACATGAAGCACATGGTGCTTCAGATTTTTTTTCCTGGGTGAAAATAATGAAATTTATGTTTCCTCATCAATTCAGGACAAAAGTGCAAAGTTCTGGCCTTTAAAGTTATGTCATCTCAAGGACTTCATTACTATCAAGTTAGTAACCTGAGGTTAAGCACTAGACTCTCTTCCAAGTGAGGTTCCAGCTGGATTTTGGAGGTCAACAATAAGTTGAATGATGAGCAGCCTTTGTCTTCCTGCAAAACGAGAACAAGTTCTTATTTATCCCCACCACTAGGAAAAGGAGACGTCACTTTTTCACATCCCCAGTGAGCTTGGAAGAGAGAAAGTGCCTTTTTGTTTCAACACATTAATGCTGTTAATCTCTAACAAATATTATTCGTTTGCAGGCTTTAAACTCTGCTGATAAGACACAGCATTTCAAAGCAGCAAGGGTGGGTCCTGCTCCCGTGGTGATGCAATGATAAATACAGGTCAGCTCACACAGTCTTGTATTTAAACAGGTTTTCATCACCAAAACACACCTTCACTTTTGCTTTCTGATAAGAACAGTGAAACGGATGAGGAGGGCATTCTGCCATGGCAGTGCAGAGATTGGGGATCACCACCACCCACTTCAGCCTTCTTGGAAGAGGGCGGGAGGTCACCTAAAGCCAACACCAATCCCCAGTGTCCTTGAAGAGCTGCTTCTAGCTTCCTGGTACCCCATCAAGCAGCTGTCTGTGGCCTTTTCTGTCTCACTTGGTGTGTAAGATGCAGCACGTGAGGAGCAGTTTCTCATCCTTGTTGCCTGGAAATCACTTTCTGACATTGACCTCTCGCCTGTCCCTCACCTCACCGTGTTGGGGGACAGGAAAGCAGGAGGGGAAAACAAGGTAGAAGGACTTTTCTCCATGTGATGCTGTGTTGTACCTGGGTGACAGGACACAGTGAGCTCTGACGCTCACCGATTTTGAGGTTCTAGGGTAGTGGATTTACCGTTGATGAGCTGCTGAGGGGCACATGTCACGGAGAGATTCACTGAAGTGCTTCTTCCGGTAAATTCACATTTCACTTTCACGCTACTTCAGTGGAAATTTGTGTTCAGACTTGAATTTCATAATACCTTTATTTATTTTAGGCTACTTTGCCTAAAGTGGGAAAGCGGGTGTCGTGGGGAAGCATTCCTGCGTGAGTAGCTGTGAAACTGTTGGGGCTTTCTTTTCCCTGGCTTGGGCTTTTCCGTCTCTGGAGTCAGCCTGGCTGCCTTCTGGGAAGGGAGAGCTGATGAGGCATGTTACTGATGAGACACATGCTTTTTCCTTCTCGTTTTGAATCCCTCAATTTGTTATAGGTCATTGGCATGGGAATGTATGAGAGCTTTTGGCTGCAACACACAATTCCTGTTGTTGGGAGTGAACAGCCCTGTGTACAGCCTGCAGCACAATGATGAAGTAGCTTAATTTGATCAGCTGATTTCCCACAATAGTTAAAAGATGTGGGTTTTTTATGCTGTTTCATTCTCTTATGAAAAAAGCTCCTTCATTCTCAGCTTCATGAGGCCTTACGTTGCCTGGTATAAGGAATCCACCCTTTCCCTCTCACTCAGGTCCTCAAACTAACAAACATTGGTTGTTTTTCTTTGGGCTTTGGAGTGGTCCTAGTCACATATTTAAAGTTTGTTTCCTCTGCTAACACTAAAGTCCAGTCTGCTGCATATAGGAACTAAGAGGCAGTGGCAGAGCGTGGTCCCCACAGCTCATAGTCAAAACAACCATCAGGAAGCACTCAGCATTCCTCTGCTGCAGTTTGATATCTAGGAAGAGAAAGAAAAGGAGATGTGTCTCCTTTAGTAGAGAAGAATAAATCAGTTCATGTCTGTGGACTGCTGCTCTCCCGCAACCTTCCAAACATGCCTTAGGAAGGGATCTAGGGGATCCTGTGCTTGCAGGACATGCTCTGCTCCCTGAGCTGGCAGTGAGCTGGAGGGAAATCTCAATATCACTGTGAACAGCTCAATGAGTGTGGGTAAGGTCCACAAAACAGATAAGGATATATAAAGCTCCTACAAGGAAAAGTTGTAGAAGAGCAAAGTACAATGCAGAGAAGGAATTTGTAAGCATCATCCCCTGAGGAATATCCTAGGAGAAGAGTGGTTGTGGGTAATAGTAGGCAGCTGCACAGGCAGCTCTGCTCCCTTCCTGCCCTGTTCCTCCCTCGAGTGCTTGTTAGTTTACCTGTTGGTACATTAAAGACTCATCATTGCTATAAACTCCCGCAGAGCTCTCCTTAATCACCAACTAAGAACACTGCACAAGTCGCTGATGCCTGTGTTTTGAAAAGCCATTATTGGGCCAGTAGTAATACTATTACTGCCTTAGCTAACTCCTTCAGCAATGTCATTTTAATCACCTTAGTGCATAATGTGGACCTGATTCTTCTGGTGTACCAAGGGCTGTACTTTCAACCTAACCGTCTGTGGGATGCACAGCTTGGAGCTAGCAGCTAATAGTTTCTTCTTCTGGTGTCTGCAAGCCTGGATGCCTTCCTGATACAACCGTTGTGGCCAAACACAGATGACCAGGCTCAGTGCAGGAGGGACGGGGTGAAATGCAGCGGCCTGTGGTGCACAGAACATCACAGCTGGTCTGAGTCCAGCCTGGCTTTCCGCTCCATGGGTCTATGTCTCCTGCTGCCCAGCCCCAGCTGCCCCTTCACAAAGCACAGGGTAATGAGAAGGGACTAACCACATCGACTCATTAAGCTGGGTTTGTGAGAAGACAGATTGTCATGTTAAACAAATATATAGTTTTTAAAAAGCTCAATATCATTCCCTGGGCCGTGCCCCATCTGGGCCATTAAATCTGAAAGGGGTAACTACAGCTGTGTCAAAGCTGAGCTCCGAAGCTGCTTCTCGCTGTTTGTACTACTTGTGATTGGCAACAACTCTCATTTTCAAACATCATTTTCTTCTCCTCATTTCCCAGTGCTGCACTGTATAGATTGCAAGCACGGCAGGGGGCTGTATGCTGCTAAACAAAACAGTCTTCGAGACTTGCAAAAAGAAACCCCACCAAATGCATTTCCTATCCCCTTTGCATCCTCTGTATTTCAAGCCCTAAGTTACCTGATGACAGAGGATAGGAAGGGCTGCCCATTGTTAGCCGGTTGGCTTTTTGTTCTCAATCTAATGAAAAGGTGGTGTGGAAATGAAGCAGGACAGCTCAGCTTCCAGGGCTCCAGCGCTGCAAGTTTCCAAGAAAGCAAGCATCTTTTCCAAGGGAGTAGGTAAAAAAAAAGCCTTTTGAGTTAATCCAGCATTTCTTTTGATCGGTCCCTTGGTAGTCTGATTAATTTTGAGTGCAGATGTTCATGCTTTCCTTCACAGAATACACCCAGTGCTCGGGAGCTGGCTCACAGTACTGTGCTTCCTCCTCGCCACACCGTTCTTGTTATGGTTGTGCAGCAACATATGCTAAGGCCTTATTACAAGGGATTCCTATAAATGGCATGAAGGATTAATAATGTATTTATAACACAGCTTTGTTTTAGTATAAAGTGATCTATAAATTTGTAATAAATGTTTTATAATGTTTTTGTAGCCTGTTATAAATGATAAATGGGAGACTATAGATGCCGCATCAAATATTCATGTGGCATTGTGTGCATTATTATGCTGTTACTGTTCAGGAAACCATTAATAATAAAGTGAATGGAGATGTAAAAGTTGCTGACATGCCCAGCAAGCCATTTATAATGAAATGTATAATCCTTACCATAAAGTAAATACATTGGCTGGTGATTGTTGATGAAATGGGAACACACTGAATTATTTGTGAGGTATTTATATATTAATGTATATTATCCATATCATGTCATAGAAACGCCATTAATATATGTATTATTAATTATTTTAACCTAATTTATAGGCAGCTCTTCAAGCGTTACCCTGTCTCTTCTGCCGTTTTGTCAGCCGCATGAGGCCGGGTGAGTTACGGTGTGTGATGTGCATGTCATGGGGCAGCCGTTGCATGTTGGTGATGTGATGCTGGCCAGGGCCAGGACAGCACCAAGGCGGGTGGTTGCCTTACCCACCATCCCCATCCATCCCCTTCTGCAGGGACAAGGGCTGAAGGTGGCCGCAGGTGAGGGTAGCAGCCCGTGGCCGGCTCCCCTCCTTCCTTAGCCACGACGAGGCCTCAGGGCGGTCATGCTTCATCCTCCCTCCTCCTCCTCACACCTCCCTGAAGGACACTTGGTTCTCCGTGTGTGGGTGCGAGGGAAACCTCAGTTATCCACGCGGCAAAAGCCCAATGTGTGGGACCCCCACGGCGCGACAGGGGAACGGGGAGGGGGGGTGTGCGGCTGCAGTGCGGCCGCTCCCGGGCATGGCACACCCGCTCCCCGACGCTTCTTCCCCGGCTCCTCCAGGCTCAGCGCCGGGGCGAGGCCGTGCGGGGCCGCCGCTGCCCGCCCCTCGCCCGCCCCTTCCCCGCCTCCTGCGCGGCGCGGGCGGACGCTACACACCGGCAGGCTGCGGGCGGGCTGGGCACGGCGAGGGGCTCCCTCAGCACTGCCGCCGGCTCCCGCGGCCCGTCGAGGCCATGGCGGCCATCCAGAACCTGCAGCTGTGGTGCAAGCAGCAGTGCGAGGGCTACCGCGATGTGAACATCACCAACATGACCACCTCCTTCCGCGACGGCCTCGCCTTCTGCGCCATCCTCCACCGCCACCGGCCCGACCTCATGTGAGTACCCGCGATGAGCATCGAGGACGAGGCCTGGGCTGCCTGCTCGCCGGGGCTGGGACCCTCGATGGGCTGCCGCCCTCGGTGAGCTGCCGTCGAGCCACGGGCCATAGCCCGCCATGGACCCTCGCCTTCCCTCTGCCCAGCTAGGATACCAGCTCCTCATGGGGAGATGCTGTGGGCTGACTGCTGGCGCCAGGAGCTCTGCTATAGCACCCACGCTGAGGCTCTCCAAGTGAAGAACTGTGCTCTCACTACCCACACGCATTCCTTCCCTCCCCTAGTTTTTCCCTTTTTCCTTCCCTCCGTGGCTGGATTACAGGCTTTAAAAGCATCTTTTTCCATTGCAAAACAAGTTCAGGCATTGGTTTTGGGGGAAGCGTTTCCTCCTTTGCTGTTGGTGTTTGCTTAGGCTGGGCTTTCCTTGCGCAGCCCGATGGCAAGCTCAGCTGTGAGTGGGGAGGCCAGGGCTATTTAAGCAAAATACAATAGAAGGGCAGGGCTCAAATTCCTGCACGTTATTCCATTTTCCCATCTATTGCTCCGTCTGTGGGAGGCAAAGTGTTTTCCACCCCTGACTAGTGCCACTGCTGGTGCCCTGCAGGTTTTGACCTGTTGCTGCCTAAGTGTTAATGTCTGGGAAGGTGAAGAGCCAAAGGGAGACGTACATCCTGCATCCTACTTGCTTTGGGTTTGTTTTGTTTTGTTACTTCTGGGCTCTTTGGACTTTGAGTTGGGGGAGTTGAAAGGGGAGGTCAAGGCAAGGGAGCTGCATGAAGATTGCCCAGGGTTATCGATTGAAGCCTAGGTGTCTCCCAGCCAGATGTGTCCACCTGGCAGTGGATCACGTTGAGTTGTCTGTACTGCGGTTTTCCTCCTATTCCTTGAATTCCGCCTTTTTCCTGGTGCTCCCAGAGCAGGCAGACACTTGAGTTTGTGTGTAGAGATCTCTTACAGGTGTCTTGCATCTGTTGGAATCCCAAGAAGATCTCCTTTTGCTCTTCTCTCCAAACTTGGAAGAGGCAGAGCAGGCACTTAAGGCATACCTTCTGTAGTCCCAGTGCTTGGGCAGTCACCATGGTGTTGCTGTGTATGGCTTCCTGCCATGCCGTCATGTCCACATGACTCCAGATATTTCCTTTCCTTCCTTTGATTCACAGTCCCAAAGATGCAAAATACCAGAGCAGAAAGGTTGATGTGACCAGGAGGTGCTCCTACAGGGATCGTGACTGCTTCCTGGCCAACTCTGCTGCTGGTCTGTCCAGAGCATGGGTTTACACAGGGGCACAGCAGCTGAAGAAATCCTGGAATTACGCTGTTGATCAGTTTAGTGTGTTGTTTATAATCCTTGAACTGTGGATACACATACCTCAAATAAATCCTCGCATGCTGGAGAGGGAAGATGTTCCTTGTGGTGTCTCCCTGTTCCCATTCATTTTCTTTCATGATGGGAATTCTGCCTGGCTTTGTTCAGGAGCTTACAGAAGTGCTTCTGACTCAGCTCGGCAAAGACTGCCTGGAGGTTAAAAGTAGGAGAAGCTTTTATCAGCGGCCTCCGTCATCAGTGTCAGTGATGTAATGCAGGAAAACACCAGGTGTATCCTTGGCTGGGCAAAGTCCTGCTGGAAGGAAATTACACTTTCCAGTGGCTGGGGCCGCTGGGTGTCATGTGTTGGATCCTGGGACTGAGTGCTTGTGCCATTCTCCATCTAGCTGTGAAAGCTTCTCAGTGTTGATAGTACAGGAGCCACAGGCAAAGAAGTGCAGCTGGGTGCACACGTGGCTGTGACCCCCGCTTCCCAAGGGCTTGGAAGTGGTTTGCCCTGAGCTTCTCCCCTTTGCTTCTAGTAAAGATCCTGGTTGAAGATTAAAAGCATTGTACTGCAAATAAAACTAGGAAAGGATAAAGTGGTGTTCGGAGCGCTTGGTGTGTTTGCAGCAGCTCTGCTGTGTTAATTGCTTGCAGGACATGATTCAGTCACGGCAGTGGAGTTTTGCAACAGTACTTTTTCTGTCGTGGTTTACACAAATGCCATTCCTGGGCTGAGGAGTGCAGGGGATTTCTCCGAAGTTCCCAGGAAAACTTCAAGCAATTACAAAACATGGTCATAATCACAGGCTTCTCTTGTGGGGTATGGGGCTGCTGGGGGTCTCTCCTCCCCCTTCCTGTTTTCTTGCTGGAAAACATATGGAAAACATGATAACTTCCCTCAGACTTGCCTGATGTTGGTTTGTATGTTACCAGTGAGCAGGGCAGGCTGTGTAAAGTAGAAATGCATTTCCCACTCTCTTCCCACTCACTTAAGGATGCTGCGGGGGAGTGAAGATGAATGTTGAATTACCATGGAAATTCATTTCTCTTTTGTCCCAGGTAAAGAGTGCTCCAGAGTCAGCCCCGGCCAGGCACTCATGTGTGTCAGGCAAGTCCCAGCCCATTCTCTGGGGCGACTGCAGAGCCCTGAGGCTCCTCTCATCGGAGGGATGTGCAGCCTTGCAGCAGAGCAGCGTGCTGAGAGGCTGGGATCAGAGCTGCTGCATGTGATGGCCGTGGCTGTGCAAGTTTGAGTGGCCTTGGCTGATAAGTGAGTTAGAAGAAGCTGGGGAGCTGTGCCCCTCACTCCAATATTAGTGACTGATGTGAAGGAAAGGTTTTGATTAAGCTTCTTCTCCCTGGGATCTTGCTCTTTCCCAGCCTGTGAGCTGGTGTTCAGCTCCACATTCTGGGAATGGACTGGTTGTGAAATCCCCCTTGGCAGCTCAGCAGCCCGGGGTGCCTGTTCCAGCAGTGTTTCCTGGGCTGCTGTCAGCTCGGCAGGGCAGGATGAGGCCGACAGTCATCAGTGCAGACAGGGAGGGCCCTGGCTGTGCTGAGGATGTATTGCACTCTCCATCCCCTTAGCAAAAGGCTGGAGTGGAGCAGAGCTGCTGCCAGCTTGGCCTCTATGGGGTTGTGGCTTGTGTAACGGGCATAGATGAGGGGAGGATGGTGCTGGGGTCAAGTTGTTAATTACCCCCAGCAGCACACTGAACAGAGCAGAGCAGGATGGAGCAGACACTGCTGAGAGGAGGATGAGCACATTGGGGCATCTTCCAATTGGGATTCCCAGCTCTGCCCTCTCTGTGCAGGTTGTTTGCACCTCCAGGAAGAGCGCAGCTGAAAGGTCCTATTCCCAGCAGAGCGCACTGGATTTGAACCCTGTGTTCCAGAGCTGTGAGCTGGCAAAGGGTGTTTCA
Source organism: Psilopsiagon aymara (assembly GCA_024733675.1). Taxonomy (NCBI): domain Eukaryota; kingdom Metazoa; phylum Chordata; class Aves; order Psittaciformes; family Psittacidae; genus Psilopsiagon; species Psilopsiagon aymara. The sequence goes on along the minus strand of JANRGW010032702.1, from coordinate 21,046 downwards.
CTCTTTTTGAGTGAAATATCTTATCTAGAGAGAAGATAGTACAAGAGTGCTGAGGAGCAGAAGCTTTTGTTACTGTCATGGCTCTGGGATTTCCCCCCCCTCCTCAGTCTGCTCCAAGGTCAGGTTTACAACCAAGTTAGTACTTGCAGCAGCAGTGGAGATTCCCTCCTGTGGAAGCACATGTGCTTTGCGAGCGCTGGGTCTGTGCAGCTGGGGCTGTGGGTGGTCAAGGAGATTCGTGGTCATGAAAAGCACTGTGCCACTTCTTTTTGCTAAGAGAAGGGTTATTTTGGGAGCTGAAAACTTCACTTGTATTCCAGTGCCGGTGAACTCCACTCTGATTTGTTTCCAGCACTGGAGGCCCTCTCTTGGGTCAGATTATATTTCTCACCTCTTCCAATTAATTCAGTTGCTTGTGTTTTCTCAGCGGAGAACTCCTTCTCCGTTTGTATTATCTTTGCTTTCTTAGGATTACATCGGTCCAGAGAGCTTTGATATTCCAAGATAGGAGTTGCACCAGCAAGATCAATTTCCAAAAGAAATATTATATGCAAGCAGTTCACCTGACTAGCCAGGGAAGAAGTGATGCTGAGCGGGCAGGAGGCTCTTGAAATGACCAAGTAACCTGGTTGCTTGCACTCACCTCTGGGGTTCCAGATGTTCACCATCAAGAGATCCGGGTTTCAGGTCTCTTCTATGCCATGCAGTGTGAAGCTGCATGCACACTAGCAGAGCAAACAGCATTCAGCGTGGCTGAAGGCCGCTGACCAACAATGAGTAGTATGTTATGTCTTATGTGTCAGCATGACCGGGTGGCTCGGAGCTCCGCTTTGCTCTTGCAGGTGTTTTCCTGCATTTCCCCACTACAGAGACTATTTGGGAGCAGAACCAGGAGTGGGGCAGAGTGCTGCAATCATCTCATGCAGCTGGCTCTCAAAAGAAAGCTGATTTTCTTGTCTGACACAACCAGGATGATTGCATTGTGCCACTGAAACTCTCTGATTGTTTTTGTTGCTCTTTGTAATCCATTGTCTCAGGGAAGGGAAATCTCCGGGCAGGAGCACTGCTTGAAGGAAAAACTCGGCAAGTCCCATTGATTTTGCACAGGAAAGAGTATATGATTTAGAGGTGGGATGTGCCTTGTCTGTATGTGCTTCTCAGGGAAATTTGACCTTTGGATCTTATCTGTCATTCATTCTCTCCTTATCCCACATAGCAATTCCGGATGCAGGAAGCAGGGAGGAGGCACAGGCTGTGGCATGATGGGCAAACCTGGTTGAAGGCGCCTCTCTTATGTATAATGTAATGCTCCACTTTCTGTAATAAGTAGATAAAGGACCTGGCTTGCTCCTTGCTGATACAAGTCATGGAAAAAGTTCTCCTGCTGTGCTCCAGATCATGTGTTTGTCTCATGAATAGGTTGCTGTGAGCCAGCATTGCCCAGGCTTTCGCACTGTTATCCTGGCTCCTCTTAGAGCTGAGGGGCTGGCTAACAAGGGGAGGTCCACGTGGGTTGTAAAGGTGCTACATTCAAAAATGCAGAGTTGGTCTGTAGCCGTTCCTGTGTATCAGTGAGGATTTCCTCTCTGATACCAGTCGTTCGCTTCAGCTCTGTGCTGGAAAGCACAAGGATTGTAAAGTGAAACTGGGTTATCAGAACGGAATTGACCCTGCCTGCTTGCCTGGGCAGAAGGAAGCGGTGTTGGAGAGCAGGGCTGCCAGCCAACAGGCAGTTTTATATTCCCAATTCAGCAAGTGACAGTCACCTTCAAACAAAGCTGATGGTGGCTGTTTCCCAGGCGAGGGACATGCTCTGCTATGGGTGAGAAAGCACATTGTACTGTGGCTCTGCCTCCAGCAGCACAAATTCACTCTTCCCAGTGCTTTCTTGCCTGTCTTGCCAGGTCCCCACTTCGAGTTCCCAGAACAGCACAGAGAGAGGTGGCGTCTGGGTTGGACCAGAGATGGGGAGAGCAAACCTGCGTTAGGGGAGGAGGGAGGTGATGTCCGGAGCCAGCAGAAAGGAAGAAGGACTGTTGACTTTGGCTTGTTAACTTGCAAACAGTAATTGTCTCTTCCTTCTCAGTTACTGGTTGTGTTTACAAATCAAAGGAGACAGCCCTAGGGAAAGAAGAATAACATTTCTACAGGCATCTTTGGTGTTATCAACCACAGTGTTGTGTTGTGGGCAGAGGTATTTCCCAGCTGCGTTCCTAGTGCTGGTTTTGTGGAGCTCTGCCAGAGGACAAAAGAGGATTTGAAACCAGAATTTGGAGCTGCGGTCTCCCTGTGTGGAGACAGCTTTCAAGATGGGAAAAGAGCATGGATGTGATGGTTTGGAAGGTGTTTCTGGGGAGAGAGTGTTGCAAGTTTGGCTGGCAGGCCCCAGTGTACCTTTTCGAGGAGGTAGGCTTTCTTAGGGGGGAATCCCCCACCCCATGAGTTAGAGGTTGCTCCTGTCTGTCTCAGCAAAAGCTCTGAATTTGCATGGGATGTCTTGGCATCAGCACGCCCTGACTGCGGGAGGCAGCCCTGCAAGGGTAGATGTGCCAGAAATGTGTTGTGCTGCCTGTGGGCAGATGGCTGTGCCTGCTGAGTCTCCTGCACCTCTCTGTCCTGGGCGGTACAGCAGGTCTGTGTGTGTCTTGGACGGGATCTGATACACTGCTCCCTCCAGAGCATCTCTGAGAAGGCAGGGTGGGAGGAGGTGCTCTGTCCCCTGGACCAGTGGGGCTCGGAGAGGCTTGAGAAGCTGGAAGCGAAGCTTGCTCTGCATCACCAACCTGAGATTTTTCTCTTGTTCCTGTATTTCAGAAACTTCAGCTCCCTCAGTAAAGAAAATGTGTATGAGAACAACAAGTTGGTAAGTGACTTTTAATGTTTTACTTTTTGGTCTAGTCTGTGACCTGGCACCTTGTTCTTTAGCAGATGCAGTGTGCTGAGTGTGCTAGACACAAATCCTTTGCCTTAATTTTGCATGTTTACAGCCTTCTGATTTAGGTGGTGATGTTTAGGCTTGCTGACTGCTTGGAAGCACCATCAGACCATTCACACTTCTTCACTGGCCTCCCAGTGATTCCTGTGTCCAGTGCGACCTGTGAGAGCAGGGACTCAGAAATGCTGGAGCACACGATGCTCCTGCAGGATGAAGCAGGAGCTGGGAAGTAGCTGGTGTGAGAGGGGAAGTGCCAGGAGTCTTCCTCTGCTTCTCATTACCAGTGCAGGAGATGAAAACTGCTAGAAGGTGGAAACATCCTAAAACCTCATCCTGCTTGGACACTTCACTCCAAGATGGCATTTGAGTTTCCTTTGTTCTTTTCATGAAGAAAGTAGAAGTTGAGCAGGCCAACCCCCCTCCTGCACTGGATTCCAGCATGGGCTTAGTGCTCCAAGGAAGGATATTTTTTTCTTCCCTCTCTCCCTCACAAAGAGACAGGCAGTGCATTAAAATGCTTGTCTTCCCTTGGCATCGATCCACACAGCTTCGTGGCTGCTTGGCAGGAGCTTGGGATGCGAATGAACCACGGCAGCTTACTCTTGTCTGGACTGGAGGAGTGACATCCTCTGATGCAGTGAACTGTCTGAGGTGGTCCTTGCCTCTGGGAGAGCTAAACTCACCCTCCACATTCCTTAGCTTCCACTCCCCTTCAGCCTCAGCCATGTTCACAGCGCCTGTGGCAGACCCCTCTCTCCCCAGCCTGGGGCTGCACTCTGTGAGCAGTTATTCACACCCTCTGGGGTTCAGCCCTGCATGTTCCCCTCCTCTAGGTGATGGTTAGACCAAGCGGTTTTGCCCTTGAGGTTTGGTATTTGGCAGGCAGCAGGGCCTCTTTGCCGTGGATGGTCATCCTGCCCAGAGTGCTGTGGAGCTCTGAGTTTTCCTCCTTCCCCAGCTGAGCTGATGGTGTCTCCTCTGCCGGCAGCTTTGCTTGTCTCTGGGAAATGAGCTGTATGAGCTGCCTCCAGTGCTTTTATTAATGAAAAGCTGCTTTGTGCCTCTCATATAAAGAGTTGCTGCCTCCTTTGTTGCAGCCTGTGTTTCCCCCACCCCTTCATTTCTTAGTTTCTCCTATGTCCTTTATTTTGCTCTCTCTTCCTTATTCCCCCTGCTATAAGGTGACTTGTCTGTGTTGCCCTTTCACTGCTGATATCCTGCTGCCTTGGCTTTTGCCCCTCCATCTCCCTGTGGGCTCCTGGGCTGTCCTTCTCTCGTGTTTCTCTCCATCCTAGCTCTTGCACTTGCTCTGGCTGCTCTTCGGATATGGCTGGATCTGATTTCTGCCAGTGCTATTCCTCTGCTATTGTTCAGGCCCTCCTTGATGCCTCACTGTCCAATAACTTCTTAGAAGCTGTATTATTCAACTAAAAACTCATGTTTGAGCTGCACTTGGCCATATAAGGTCTTCTGCTGAGGAAGAATTTGTCACTTTTTGAGTGCCAAAAAACCAACCCCAAGCCCTAGAAAAATTTCATTTGGTGGCATTTTCTTGCCTAAGATTTCAAATATATATAAAGAGGAGAAAGGCTTCTAGCGGCCTTAGGGCCAGGTTTTTTCAGTGCTAATGGGTAGTGGCATAGTGCAGCAGATACAGTGGAGATCTGTGTCAGAGGACACTGTGCCTGGCAGACTCAGATGGCCTGGAGTATATCACTTTGTCTCCCGTATGCACAATGGGAGCAGTGGCATGAACCTCCTGGTAAAGCGCTTGGAGCTGCAGTGGTGAAAAATGCTATGCAGGAATAACATGTTGCTGCTTTAAAGGCCAGCCTGGGCAGGCAGGTAGAGGAGAAGGGTAACTGGGACATGTTAGGTGGTGATCCTGGATCTCCAGGCAAGAGCAGCTCCCAGGAGCACAAGGATGCTGTAGGCACAGGGGACGCTATATGCGGTGCTCACCTGGTTCTGGCCAAACCAGTTGTGTGCATGGAGCATCCTCCTCTTTGAGATCCAGGCAGCCCCTCACACTTGTTCTGTGCCTGTTGCACTGTCTCACCCATGGCACTGTGTGGTAGGAAGTGGCATGATCTGTGTTGCTGCTAGACTGCACACTGGGAATGTCCAGCAGGAAAGCTCCACTGGTCAGACCAGTTGTGCAGCTACTGCAGAGGGGAACGCTCCAAAGGATATATGGAGTACCAGGTTATGAGGCAGGGGAGTGCCAGGCTGGGCTGGCAGCACAACACAACCAGAGCTAACTGGCTGAAAGCGTTTTTAATGTCAGCTCAGCTACATTTTTACTGGGCTACCCAATGGAAAAAAATGGTAATTATCTTGCTGAAAAAGAGTGCCTGTTTGTTTCTTCTAAGCAGGAATGGTTGGCTTGTACACCAACACTGCTGTGTGTCTGTGCCAGAGGTCAGATGCGGAGGGTTTTAATATGTTAAAGTATTTCTTTAACCCTTTCACTGTGGGCTTCAGCAGTAGCCATCCTCCAGTTCTGTAAGGGCTGTTTTCCTTTGTTGTGTTAGCATTTCAAACGGGATGATCCAAAGAGGGAGGGAGGGGGTTTTTCCCTATAAGCTAGGAAGGAAGAGGGCTGGAGAAAGTCCCTAATAAAGCCCTACAGTGGTTTGAGCAAAGGCAAAGCTGCTTTGTGGATGTCGCGATGTTTTTTTTGTCCTCTAGTAAAGGTTCGTGCTCAGAGGCAAAAAGGAAATAGCTTTTGCCTCCTTTATCAGACTTTGATCCTGCAGTTTCAAAGCAGAGGGCAACACAAAGAGGAATATTGGTCCCAAATACGGAGATGGTTAAGCTGGAAGGGAGATAAGTATCAGGAATTCTGCATTATTCCTCTCTTCCCCATCTCTGTAGTCTGGGAGAGAGGGCTCCCCCCTGCAGCCCAAGACTCCCCCTTTGTTAGAGGGGGAAGCGGAGGCAGTAGGAGGCAGGATGCTTTAACCTTTGACAGCACATGGAGGTAGAGGGCTGCCTGCAAACACCTACCAGTGCACCGTTAGCTGGGGAGAGCTCCAGGTTGGGCTGGAAGCCTGGAAGAGAGCGTGCCAGCCTGGACTGACACATCCCCTTCTGCCAGGCCTCGCTCTCGGCAGCTGTGCATAGCCGGCTAGAGGCAGGCTGGAGGCAAGCGAGGGAAGCCCAGGTGAGTTCCTGTGCAGTGAGCTATGGACAGCTTGCCAGGCCAGATTTTTGGCTCCCTGCCTGAGTTTCTCAATGCAGTGGCTGGAAGCCATGACTCTGCTGGTTCCTGCATGGTGTAGGAGTTAAACTGGTGCAGCTGTTCCCCAGTAGAGTTATTATTCAAGTGGGGCTGTTTGCAGTGATGTTTCCTACTTCTGATGAGGACCAGTTCTGTTGCCCGGGCTGGACAAGACCCCTTTTGTTTTCTCCTTCCTTCTCTAGGCATTTCAAGTGGCAGAGAAGGAGCTGGGGATCCCAGCCTTACTGGATGCAGAGGATATGGTCGCTCTGAGGGTGCCAGACAGGCTGAGCATCCTCACCTATGTTTCCCAGTATTATAACTACTTCCATGGACGGTCTCCTAGTAAGTACCATATTCCCTGGAGGGGTGGGAAGGATCAGGGCTTAATTCTGTGCTTTCCTTTGCCTTTTTACAGCTTGGAAAAGCAAATTAGGCTGCACAGAGGCCTTTTGGTACCACAACTATTTCAGTGGGGGATCTGAACTCTACACACCAGACTACAGTAGCACCAGTGGAAGGACGCAGGGCAATGCAGTGTCTTTAAACTAGCGCCTTAAAACACAAAATACAATCTGAAGTTTCTTATGGTCCAGCCAGTCAGGAATACTGAAGGTTTCCCTCCATGTTCCCTACCTCAGCTTTCCTTTCTTGAGCACCTCCATCCCTGCTCCAGTCTTTGCCACACCAGCGGGTTGGTGAGAGCAGAGTCTAACAAGGCTGAGCTTGTCTGTGAGGCTGTGCCAATGGAACAGCATCAGTGGTAGGGCTTGTGCAACAAAAGCAGTAGTGATAGAAGGAAGTCGAAGAAAATTACTCCTTGCCAAGCTGGGGTAGATGGCTCTATGTCAATGACCAGCTGAGTGCATGGAGCTGCTCCTGGGGATGGGTGAGCAACCAACTGAGAGCTTATGGGTCAGGGTTAAAGGGAGGACATGGACAGGTGACATTATAGTGGGGGTCTGCTACAGGTCTTCTGACCTTAGAGCAGCTTCTGGTGCCTAAAGGGGCTGACAAGGTAACTGGAGAGGGGCTTTTTATAGGGGCGGGTAGTGACAGGAGAAGGGGAAATGGCTTTAAACTGTCAGAGGGGGGACTGAGATGAGGTCTTTGGATGAAGTTCTTCCCTGGGAGGGTGGTGAGACGTTGGCACAGGGTGCCCAGAGAAGCTGTGGCTGCCCCATGCCTGGCAGTGTTCAAGGCCAGGCTGGACGGGTCTTTGAGCATCATAGTCTGGTGTGAGGTGTCCCTGCCTGTGGCAGGGGTTTGGAGCTGGATGAGCTTTAAGGTCCCTTCCAGCCCAAACCAGTGTGTGACTATTCTATGGTTAACTGCTATAATTGTGATCACAGTTCCTTCAAACATAAAACAGAGCTGTCAAGGCATTATATTCACATACTGGAGAGTTTATGTGGGCTCACAGGAGCATTGTTGTAGACTTGGTTTATATTTGGCTCTAAGCTCATACAAAATGAAATAATATGATAAGCCAATTTCACAGGTTCCTCCAGAGGAAACTTCAGAAAGTGGGCCATGAATGACTTAACTGGTTAAGGTGAATCTAGATGGAGAAGACAGATATGTATTAAAATGTCCTATATCTTAGCAAAAAAGCACAATTCACTCTTAGTGCTGCTTTTAATGTCTGAACTCTTCCCCCTTCTCCACCTCTTTACACATTTAAGCGTGCCTTTCCCTTCACAACCTCTTCCTTCCTCTTCTCCATTATTTTTGTTTCTTGTTTTAAACCCATTCTGACTGAAGTCAGGCACATTCCGTCATGTTTGTGCCAAGTGGTGAGAATCTGGGTCAGTTTGAGGTCTTTACCCCTTTTCCTCTAGCATCTTACATACCATGTCATCAAGCACAGCGCATTTTTATACTCTCTAGTGTCCCACAAAACACTCTGGTTGCATTCCCGTTGCTGGGGTGAATGTATGTGTCTGAAAATGAGCCCAGCCAGGAAATGAGGAATGTGCCCTCTGACACTAAGCAGACTCCTAATACCGTAGTCGTGCCCTTCGAATGGGCTCCAGCAGGACCATGAAATAAGCAGGACACAGGAGGCCAGAGGGGGTGAGCAGCCAATATTTTATTGAGGTCATGCATTTATGGAAGAGTAGAACTGAAGCCACCAATCTTTGTGCTGAGCTTTGGGAATTCAGTGAATGGCACATGTGGGAAGCGAGGAGGCAGCGTGAGACTAAACCTTTTGCTGGGTTGGCTGTCACCAGCCCACTGGTTGCTGCTGTAAGAGCCCTGGGTATTTATTATATAGCTGGCTTTCTTGAGGGAAGGCTGCTGGGAGCTGGGCTTCCTCTCTGCTCTCTGCCCAGACTTTCTCTGTCCTTACTGTGGAGGGTATAACTCTCCTTTTAGATGGGTGGTCATTTAGCTGGACACTCTTAAAGTGCAGCTGTGACTCAAATATCCCACAAGGAAAACAGATATTCAGAATAAAAAGTGGTGCAAAAATAACATCCCCATGAGAGAGATGAAGGATTTTGTCTGTAAACACTGTGCCTGAAGCTTTGTTTCCCAGGGAAATCTCCCTGTGCTTTCCAGGGCACAGAGTGTCATTCCTTGCTCGACTGAAGTGTGTTGGAGATTCTCTTTTGTTCACTTTGTGTGATCTTAGAGGATTTTCTCTTTCACCTGCAAAGAAAGTAGAATTGGGTGGAATTACCCATTTTTGGTGGTCATTTCTGTATTTAACCTGTTTGCTCCATGAGAGTCCCAGCTGGGATGAGGGATGGACATCCACAGCGGTGAAGGCTCAGGGTATGTAGGAAGTCTGGAGCACAGCAACCTAAACAAAGCAAGCTCTCCATGCTTCAGTTCCTCAGCTATAATACCCAGCAGCAGTGCCTGTTTCAGTGGTAATCAGTTCCAGCCAAAATGTAGTCAAGGTACAAACCCAAGCTCTTGTCCTCACCAGTGATGGATGGTGTTTTGTATTTTTCCACTTTTTAAATCCCCCTCCATGGAATTCCCTGAGAAATAAACAATCAGCAGTTTCAGCTGAATGTTGCTAAAATTCACTTGTCGCCTCACGTCCCTCACTCCGCAACAGAATTGCTTGTGAAGGAAGCCTGTGTCTCCTTGTATGCTTTGCTTGTTACCCATCAGGCACCTCTGGATCTCCTTGTATTGTAGATTACATCTAAGCCCGTGTGTTTTCCTTGTGTTTCCTTCCAATCTTTCCTTCTTCCTTCCAGTTGGAGGCATGGCTGGAATCAAGCGTCCTTCCTCTGAACCTCAGGAGCGGCCTCTTGGGAAGAAAGCTGTTTCAGAGCCTCCTAAGCCAGTGCCACCAAAGCTGCCTCCTGCCCACCCACCAGCCAGAGCTAAGCCAAAAGAAACCTCCCCGGTTGCCATGGTAAGAAAGGTGGTTTGGGATGTTCTTTATACCTTAAACCTGCTCAGTGAGCTAGAATATTGGACTAGTTCAGCGCTCCCAGTGGTAAGGACTTGGTCTCTAAGATTTCTGCTCACTATAGGGGATTTAATCCAGAGGCCTGATTGCTGCACAGATTCAGGTGGGAGTCACTGGAACGCCATCAGAGAGCTGGGATTCATCCTGTGGTGAATAAGACATGGGTGTCTTGGGACACAGCTATGCTGTTCCTAGATCTTGAGGATGGAGATTTTTAACAGGGTGTATTATATATTGATTAAATTTGTGATAACAGTTTCAAAGCAGAGTAGGGAAGAAAACAGGGTGGAAGAAGGGAAGATCTCCTCTCAAAATCCCCTTTTGCAGCTGATTCAAATCAGAGACCTCTGCACTTCAGTTCCCCACAGGCAGACAAAATGCCTTGCTCCTCCGATTTTGTGGGAACCAGGCCCCCTTACTCTGCCTTCTTGAGGGCTCTTGCTCTTCATATGAGCAGGGGTTTAGTGGGAGCAGGGATTTTCTGGGTATCACTTCTCCATCATTGCTGGCTGACTATCATGCCAAGCATTTGCCTGACTATGGGAGCTCCATAGCTGATGCAGAGCCACAGTGCTGCGTGCTCACCCACTGCTTCTCCCCACAGAAAGGGGTCCTGGCAGACAGCGGGAATATCCCAAGCAGCAGCTGCGGGGTCTGTGGGAGCCATGTGCATCTGGTGCAGCGCTACTTGGTTGATGGGAAGCTCTATCACAGGAACTGCTTCAGGTACAGCTCTTCGGATTTGGGACCTGTGGGTTGCAGAGGGGCAGCCTGGTTCCTTTGGGACTGGAGAGGGAGTGGTGTGGGCATTGTGTCAGAGTGGAACCTGCGGTTGACTTTCCATAGGGGAAACTCTTTGCACAGGCCTGTTTTCATCCGCACATTTCCCACTTCACTTTGCTATCAGCAGCTCCTGGTTTTGGTGCCTGAGGAATGTGCACACGGGGTCTGCTCACTGCCAGTGTGGTACCTTCACCCCTCCCTGTGCTGATGGTGGAATCTTGCCTGCGCTCTCAGCTGCATGTCAATGGCTTCCCAGTGCTTTGGAGGATGTTTGCTGAGATTTTTGTATCCACAGGTGCAGGCAGTGCTGGAACGTGCTTCTTCCTGGAAGCTACAAACCTGGGCCTGAGCCCAGCACGTTCATCTGTATCAGCCACCAGCAGCCAGACAGTGTCCAGATCTCTGGTCTCTGCAGCACCGGGAACAAACCTGAGAGTACCCCAACCCCTTCTGCTGCCAGGGCTTTCCAGAAAGCAGCAGAACCCAAGAAAGCAGAGCAGGTGTTGAAGAAACCCAGCCAGGAAGGCCTTGCTAATTCAACCAAGCCATCTGTTTCATCTTCTGGAAGCTCTGGCTTCAAAAGTGTAAATACTCCATGGTCCTCTTCAGCTGTAAATAAATCAGATGACTGCAAAGGTAGCCCTGTGGGAAATAAACCAGATCATCGTGAAGGTGCCCGCCCAGGGCCCCCTTGGACAACCTCCACAACAAAAACACAGCAAGCCCGAGAGCGTTTCTTTCAGTCATTGGAGTCTTCCAGCAATAAACCCTCTGACACTAAAACCCAAGTCCCTTCTCATGGCCCTGCTAAAACTGCCTCTGCCAAAACCACTACTGAGGTCCGTCCGGTGAATGCTGCGAAGGATCAGGCACGTAACCATATTATACAGGCCCTGGCTGGATCAAACAGCTCTCCAAACAAGCCAGGAGGGCTCAGTTCCACTGAGTCCTCAGCATCCAGCGGGTGAGTACTATTTCTCTTTCGCTTTGTGCTCCCAAGATGATCATTGGGATAACTTGGAGAAGTCTCAGTCTTTCTTCCCTTTTCCCTGACTGCTTTTGTGGCTGAAATTTAAAGACATGTAGAGGAACTAATCCAGGTCTTTGGAACAGAGGCCAACAAAAAGGTCCATCCTTTCAAAAAGGCTGACTAGGTTGTTCTTTCTTGCAGTGGCAAATTTTCTTCCACCAGTTCTCAGTGGCAGAGTCCAGCTCCAAAAGCACAGCCCAGCAAAATAGGGTACACAGCACTAAAACAGGAAAAGATTACAGACCCTCTGCCCAAGAGCCAAGCTGCCAGCAGCAAACCTGTTGACTCTGTGCACAAGCCGGAGTCAAAAGGCATCAAAGGTGAGGATGACTGATTCACATACAGCTCTGTCTGGACGCAGCACACCATCTCTGCACCTTTCTCCTGGACCAGTACAATGAATGTGTCAGTGACTCCTGTACCTTCTATCTGTACCACCACATAAGAGTTTTCTGAGTTCTGGGGCTCCATTTATCCCTGTGCAATTGCTCCCTCTAGCATGGTGAGTTTTTCTTCTCTGATGACTTCTAGGTGTTTGAATTTGTACTAGCTGTCAGCAAACGTTGGGATCGTGGTGGATTTCAGAGGCTCAGGTGCACTTTCCCAGATGGGAGAACTTGTTAGAACTTCAGGATGATTCCGTGATTGCAGCTAGGGCTCACCCAGCTTCCTTGTCTCTGGTTTGCTGCAGTAACATCAAATTGTCTGCCTCAGTGCATGGCTTACCTCCTGAGATCCTCCTGAGACTTAAATCTCCTTGTTTCTTTTGGTTGGATCTGCTGTTATCTTGCTATGTTCCTTTCTTTAGGAAGCATGAGTGCTGGTGAAGGCAAGTCTGAGAGCCCAGCAGACTGGAGATCTCGGTTGAAGCCCGTAGCAAACAAGTGAGTGTCTTGGAGCTGGTGGTTCTCCATGACTGGTGAACGGGGATGTCCGGGCTTGCATCTGTGTTTGTTGCTGCAGGTCTGCGTGTACATAGGAGGAAAGAGCTCCTGTGTTTTAATGCTTCTATATTCAGCAATTTGATGGAAAAGGGAAAGGCTTTTATTTCTGGGGAAGGGAACACATGTTTCAAGTTGCTGGACTCTGATTAGAAAAGTGTGACCAGTTGGAAAACCATCCTAGGATGTCCAGAACTCTTCCTGTAGACCATTCTGCAAGAGGGATGGTTTCCTACCTTTGTCTTTCTTCTTTGCAGAGACCAAAGTGGCACTAAGAAACCTACTGGTAACTCCCAGGTGGAAAGGAGTCCAGAACACAAGGAGACAAAGCCAAGTCCATTAGTTGTCCCATCAGCAAAGCAGGACTCTGGTATGAAGGGTATAAGCTTTGCCTTCACTTTGCTAGTTAGGCAGGGGACAGACATTAGGGGCTGCAAGGCACAGGTAACATGTTGGTTGAAATATAGTGCCTTGCTTTCAGGAACATTTGCTCTTTGCACCTCCTTTGGCCCTGTGGTGACTTTATTTGGAAAGACATGCTTCCCCAAGGACAGGGACTCAGTCTTCACAGGGTGCCCTGCCTCTAGCAAGATTTCACTTACTCTCTCTTGCATAGATGTGTAATGGTGAGAAAACCCCATGATAGTTCCAAGCCATTTATTCTTCTCCTCCACCCATCTCCTACTCTGGCCTTGTTTCTTGATGGTTTCTCTGTTTCCTTTGGGCTTCTGCCCCTCCCTATCATCTAGGGCTAGAAATGAAGGTGGCTAGTGGTGAGTGCCAGAGATGCTGGGCAATAAAGGGATTCTTGTGAGATGAGGGTTGAAATTTCTTACCCAAAACCTGTCTGTGCTTCTCAATCCAGCTTCATCTGGTGGATTTGTGAAGAAGAAGTTGATCCCCAGCTCGGATCTTGTCAGGAGCT
>JANRGW010032701.1:0-25319 GCA_024733675.1 Psilopsiagon aymara | reverse complement strand
TCTTCTCCAGGATGAACAGCCCCAACTTTCTCATCCTGTCTTCATACGGGAGGTGCTCCAGTCCCATGATCATCCTCAACCTTCTCTGTATAAATCTGCATCTTTACTGTGGTACATGCAGAGAATCTTTGCTGTCTTGGACAATACAAAATATCTCTCTGAAATTTTGTGATGTTTGCAACTATTTATATTGTTATGATTTAGAACACCCTGTTTCTCACCATTGGTGGAATGTGGTTAAGACATTTAACAAGACTGGGTAAATGGTGCTCCCCCTACAAAAAACGTCGCTACCTTAAAACCAAAATAAGTTACAATAACATTAGTTGTGCACTAATCCTGTGAACCACAGAAGGGTCTTAAACAGATGTCAAACATGAGTGAAACCTTCAAGTACAAAGAGATGAAGGAGGATTTAATCCTGAATAAGCTCTACAGTTAGAATTAAGCTATTTAAAAGAGAGTGAAAATGAGACCACCCAACTCTGAATTCTTAAATTTCCAAAGCCTGGAGTTGAGTGATGACTCGTGAACTGACTGACTTTATGCAGCTTTTGCACATCCATGAGACAAATAGAGAGGCTGCAAGATCCTAATCACAATACCCTGAGTATGTATTTGTTTGTTTTTAAAGGAAAGAGGAAAGTAAATTTTCAATAACAAATGCAAATGCTGTTCATAATGCATAGTGACAGTGAAAGAAGGTGTTTCTCCAGGGAAAATGTTGCATCACTGCCCCCCCAACTTCAAGATTGTAAGTCTTAAAAATTCTCGAAAGAACAATTTTTGCTGAATCCTAAACATAAAAGATCACATCTACCAAGAGTTTCACCTCTGTGACAAACATTACTGGAGCAGTCTCCCTGAGGTGTGATGCGGTGGAGATTTGTCCAGAGCAGCCACACAGTATGGAAGTGCTGCATAGCCATAGTGACAGTCCCCCTTTTTAGCCTAAAGCGCCCTAAATAAGCCTACACCGTTGGAAGCTTGTATCACACTTCCAGGAGGTGGGATGTGTGAGTCTGACTTCACCAGCCTGAGAAAGGAGATGATGGGCTTCTCTGCTCTCATCTGCAGGACCCTTAGCAAGTACTGGAACCACAGATTTTTCATGGGATGCAAAGGGGACACACTGCCTCCACCCAAGCCTTCCACAGAAAAGAAGGAGCTGGTTGTTAAGACATACTGCTGCAGAGTCTTCAGGAAGGACACCATAAGCATAAAGAAGCACCAAAGTCACAGCGTAGTGTCATGGTGAGGGCATTCCTCAACTTTAAATTTCCTCTTGGTTAGGTTTTATTGAGCTTCCTGCTCAGTGTGAAAGGTTCAGCTTCCACTCTAGCAGAGCTAACTGTCCTAATGCACACAGTGAAACTGGGTGTGCAGGGCAGATGCTGCAGTCCACTCCAGCTGCCAAGGAGCCATTCAACCTGCATGGCTTTTGGATGAAGGCTCCTGCATTTAATTTATAAGGCAGACAGTGTAAAAAAACAAGATATCTCATGTAAAAAAAACCAACAAGATAGCCCTTGTGAACTGAAGTAGTAGCATCACCACCTAATATTAATGTTTACTGGAAAGATCAATACCCATACAAAAGATGGCCTCAGACATCTGCAGGATGCTATTTCAAATCTTTCTGACAAGGACCCTTGCTACAGAGTGTGGAGGTTGTCTGTAAGCACCCACCCCACTTTTGCACATGCACATTTGGTACATGAGTGAAATGTTTTATTTTTCAAGTATTCACACTTGAATCAGTACTGTTTTTTTCCTGTTAGACCTTGCAAAAGTCTCAGTGACTCCCTGTTGAGTCCTAAATGGCCTTGTAGAAGTCTGCCAGGACCTACTGTTTATTTCACTTTGATCCTAGTAGCTTTGGGAAGGACTTTGGCATGTTTACCTTCAAGTTACTCATCTTGTATGCCCACAGTTTGTTTATTCACTGTAGTCTACTGAAATTTTCCCCCTTTCTTTTAGTTAAAGAAATAGGCCAAAGGTGATTTCAGGCTCCCTATCTGGATCTGCATCACCAATTCATTAGAGACAACCTTTGGCTTCCTCTAGTAAGTCAGTGATATCCTAGATACTGTCTTGCTCCCACAGTTCTCCAGTAAATGGGAGAAATCTTAGTACATCAAGTGAAAAACTTACCCTAACTTGAGTGGATTTAATACTACCAAGGGTACTGTTATTAGACCAAAGTGAACCCTAGTGTAATCATGCCTTTCTGGCTCAAGCTAATATGCTTTTTTTCCTAAATCAAGCCTACGAATATTGTTGTTCAAGCTTTTATCAGTGGCAGCAGTTTGGGTAGTTGTTCTTTAACAGGGGAAGGGCTGGAAAAGGACAGAAGCACAGAACTGTACTTTCCTACCAGGAATGATTCCCCTTTCCTGGCCATCCTCCAGCCTCACTTGGGTGATTTAAGTTAGGGAGAGCCAAAGTACCAGGAAACAGCATATTTAAATATGGTAAGCTGGTTTTTTAGTAGTGAAACATACTAGGAACCTGTATTATTTATCATGTCCTAATAAATGTATATTTATTCAGCCCAATAAGGACCCATGAGTCCTGAGGAAAAGATTACATAGCTAAAATGACTGTCATTATTTAACAATGTGCCTGAACTTTGACTCCTTCACATTCTGCCATCAGTCCAAACCCTGATTCTAGGCTCCCCCTTACAACCTATGAGATTTTTTTATTGGATGAAACACTTAAAGAATGACACAGAAAGCTTGGAAGAAAACCCATGACTAGTTCTCCTCATGAAGTACAAGTGTTTCAGCACACACTCTGCAAGGCAGTAATGGTGGAAGTACATCTCCTCACAACCTTGAGATGTTCATAACACATCACTGATACTCGTCCCTCAGAAAAAGGAATTTTTTTTTTTAACAGATTTTTTTTTTTTTTTTTTTAATCCTGTTAGATCCATCACCTAGGCAGGTTTTCCATAACAAATCAAAAAACTCTGCTTTGCAGCCCCGTTCAACACCTGCTACGTAGGAGGTGCAGCCTCCTAAGTGAGCATCACCAGCCCTCCTGCTCTTCTCTTCTGGACATGGTAATTACAGTGATGAAGTGATTATATCTCATTTAACTATAAAACTCCTTAACTGAGTGAAGGAGGAGAATTTTGCAAGGTAGTGTTACAATATGAGGCTCTCTTACCCCAGCTGACCTGATTTAGCAATATAAAGTGCAGAGTGCATGTGACTGAACAAGCAGCCCTCATCCCTCCTTTCCAAACACAAGGTAATCATCCGCAATTGCTTCAAGGATACCAGCAATGCAGTGGTGCGATACCAGAAAAAACAGTCAGTGCTTCTTTTTTCATGGATGTGGAGGCATGATTTTAAGAAAAATTACCATTTATGATCATAATTTATTTAAGAAAAGAGAACTTTATAAATTAAAAAAAAAAAAATATTGTATAAAGATCCATTTTAAAATAACTATCATTATACCCTTGTAGCCGAGGTACCATACCTACATTACCATCTGCAAGTATAAGTAACCTTTGAATAAATCCATTGTCCTTTTTTTTCCCCATGCTGTAGAAACTGATCTATTCTAAACAGCCTTAACAACATAGTTTTATATTTAAAAATAGAATATAAGATTATCTCACTTGAAGCATTACTGAAAAATATCTTAAAACACTTAAAATCAATTCAGTCTTCATGACCATAAAAACACAGACAAATTTAGCCTTCACTGCTACATGTATTTCAGTGTGAAGCTGGCTCAAGTAATTTCAGCTGCAGTTTTGGCTGCCTGTTTTATCACGTGTGACTAATTGAGGACTCAGAGCAGCCTCCTCCAAGAAGAGACACATCCTCCAGCTGTCCCAAGGCCCTGCTGCATCACACACACGCAGAGTGCGTCCTCCATCTACAGCCATTTGGCTTTTAGGAAAAAAAACTCCTAGGAGAAAACTTGCCCTTAATAGTTTACTGTAAGCTTAAGTAGGGGAAGATATTTGGTGGGGGTAGGGGGAAGCAGTGCTGCTCCCACTCTTGAGCAGTGGCCTCCAGCTCATCCAGGCTGTTTCCTGGGCCTGGAGAAAAAGCATCTGCACAGGGTCACTGCAATCCCAGCTGCCAGGATGAGCTGTTTTCCATGTGCTTATGATATATACTGTGTTAGAGCCAGAGCTTGCATAATTCCTGCCTATATAATTCATAATAATAGGAAAAACTACACTAATAAAAGCTTCAGGTGTTCAGACCTGCCTGACTATAATTGAAGGACAGAGCCTTAGGTGGCATGGTTTAGTGGGAGGTGTCCTTGCCCATGGCAGGGGGGGTTGGAACTAGATGATCTTTAAGTCCTTTACAACCCTAACTATTCTATGATTCCAAGAATGACACTAAACTGTGGTCATAATGTAACATAATGTGGTTCAGTTGATACGCTGAAGGGAAGGGATGCCATATTCTAAAATGAGGCATAGCTCCTTCTAGAGTGGTTCCATTGTTATGCATTTATTTAATTTTTCTTTAGACTAATACTAAATTCATATTTCTACTAGGATATCTCTGCAAATGTGTCAGAGTTCACCATGCATTTTACAGAGATTATTCATTATTCCTATAAGGCAGTCTCCTGAGTTCGCAGTCCCAGGTGTTTAACCTTCTTAGTTGCTGCTGCGTAACCCACATGGAATAAAACTCCTCAAACATCATGCCAGCACATAGGGATAATATATCTGTAATCAGAGATGTAAACATAAATGCAAGTGTCATATCAAGTTCTCCTCTTGCTTGGCTCCATTGGATGTTGTAGGCTGGCTAAATGTTAATGGTTCTAGTTAATCTTCTCACCTACCTTCCAGATGATCTGTGTCCACTTTAATGAACAGGTATTTCATTACAAGGTCTTGCTGTCCAAGCAATGCATCTTTTCTTCATATTTTTCTGCAACGTTAGAGATAGCATAGCAGGGAAACAATAACTACTGCAGTCCTAAAGTCAGAGGCTCTAGAGCAGCTTGTTTAATTGTTGTTGTCTGTCATGCAACACTCCAAATAATGTTTTCCTGCAATTCCTTTTGCAGGAGGGAAAAGGCACCATCATTTTTCTTGTCAGATGTGTGTTAACAGTTATATCAGATACATCCTTTAGCACCGTCATTGTGTCTTATGCCAGAAGCATAACTACCACATAGCACCAGCAGACTGTCCTGCTATGTCATATCACATTTTTCTTCAGTTGTTTTATAGCCAGACAGGTAGAATATTCCTCCCTCCCTGACAGGGACATGCCACCATACATCAAGAGGAAGAGAGGCCCAAAAGAAGAAAACCTGCATGCTGCTTTACTCAGCAGCTGGATCCGCAGCTGTTGAGGTCAAGAAGTGCTGGCTCCTGAGCTGCAGTTCTGGGATGAGGAGAAGAAAGGCCACACATCCCCCACGGTTGGGAGGCTCGCCCCTGTCACCCCTGCACACAGAAACGGGGAATGTGGGATATGGAGACTCTCTTCTGGGGAACATATAGTATTCATTTGCTAAACAGACCCATTATCTAACAGCTCACCACCTCACAGAGACAAAATCCATGATACTGTGAGAAGTTACTACTGCTCACTCAGCCCTGGCTACTTTATGTATCCTTGTGGGCAAAACCACCAGCACCAGGTGTGCTAGCACTGGAGATCTGTGGAAACAATGGCGAAGGAGTCAGGGATGCTCTCCTCCATCCCACCAGCTGCAGGCAGCTTCTGAGCTGCAGAAATGGTTTCTGCAGAAAGTTTCTGATATTAGAGAGCGTCCAATGCACAGTAATTGCAGGACAACCCTAGAGTCCATCTGCTAAAAACAGGCAGATCTTCCTTTGGTGAGGAAGAGTTTAAAGTAAGGATGGACAGTAACAAAAGTCAGTGAGTTAAAAAACTAACGATCTAGCCAAAGTCTGAGGGAAAACAAGGAGAATAACCAGTCAGTATCATCAACTTCAGAGGCATCTCTTCGCAGAAGTCAGAAGTATAAGGCTAATGAGAAATACATAAAAGCAATGCAAATTTCAGGAAGAAATTTCAGGAAAATTTCAGGCAGGGTATTTCTGAAAATAATCCAAGGGATAAAAGATGGTAGGGGATCTACCCTTTTGAAAACCAAACCAGCTGCAATTACCTTTTCTAATTAGAAGCATAGGAGCCATCCTCAGACATACGCGGCTTGGCTTATTCACAAGTACATAATGACCTAAAACTCAAAAGGGAATACAGACAAAAGGATATATGAATAGATGAAAAGAAAGAAATGGTGTCAGCCCACAGATAACAGAATCAGAAATGTTAAGATGGGAAATCAGTTTCAACTATCATGGCATATAAAAGACAACCAAATAAGTTTGATAAAAGAATTAGAAATTAAAATAAGACAAAAGAAATGGCAGTCATTAAATAATGCCGAAACAGCCCATGACAAGTAAAGGGAAGAATATGGTAAAAATAACTCAAAATAGGTCAAAATTTAGTGTGAAAAATGTATAAAAGTACAGTTCAGACCAGGAAAAGAACAGGTGAAATATATTTTAGAAAAAAAGATGTGTCAGGACCCAATGAAACTTGCTCTGAAGTCTACCAGGCCCTAGCAGTGACTATCCTCTCCATGGAGATATATGACAATCCAGCACTAGATAAAAGCATGTGTCTGAAAAGAAGGGGTTAACAACAACCTAGCAAATTGTAAGTCAAATGGACTAGTTCTGATAACAAAAACAAAAAAAAAGCTAGAATAATTAAAAAATCAGTTAATGTTCACCTATGGATCAACATGTGTAAAAGTATGCCTAGCATGGACTTGTCAAGAGTGACTCACATCAAATCCAATCTAATTTCTCTATCGAGCAGGCCATGGGGTAAAAGGGAAGCTGTGAATGGGATAAATTAAGGTGAGGGTTTTTATAGCTTTTGACATCCTTTGAACAAGCCTAAAAAAATAGTATGCAAATGAAACCACTATATATACATACAGAACTGCAGCAAATGCAAACTTCAAATCCTTGCCAGCTGCTTCTGTTGTGCAACTGGTAAAAGCCTGTCACGTGGGACTGGTTTCTCCTGGGCACATTTCTAGTTAATGATTTTTCCATTAACTACCTCAAAAACAAAGTGAGGTTCTCCCAGAGTCAGGGAAGGGTATTACTGGTGTGCTGCTGGTAAGGCTTTGACTGGGACATGATGACCCTTGTTCAGGCTATGCCTTAAGAAAGGTGAAAACAAAACCAGACTAAGCAGAAGGTTAAGACTTGAAAGGCAGAGCCTAAGGAAAAAGGCTGAAAGAACTTGTTTACTCCAGGAAGAAAGACTAAAGAACACCACATTCCAATGCAAACAAGTGTTGGGGGTTTTCCATACATAGAGTTAAGAAAAAATTAATGAATTTTCAGTCAAGGAGAGTAAAGCTACATTTTTAGGTAAAATTGTAGCTGTAATATTAATGACTGAGCCTGGCCATATAGGATAGCTAGACTCCCGCTACATGAGATTTTTGTTCAAACACGCAGAACTGATTTCCAGAGACCTCTCTTCTGCCAGCACAAGTCAAATCAAAATGAATAAATGATTCTTTGAGACCCTGCTCAGATTCACATTGCTGCTTTCAAATGAGGAGTCTAAGTAGTCCATAGAAATATGGTGGGTTACAGTCTGGCTTTTTATAACGCAAATGAACTGCTTTTCATAACCGAAAGGGCTAAAACTCTTTCTCCCACACACAGCAAAGCCAGGGGGGGTGGTGGTGGAGTGTTTTGTCGTATGCTAGAATATAGAGAGAACACACAGTTCTTTTCCTCACATGTACTGCTCTCCAAGAAAGCAATTAGGGGGAGAAGGGTGCAGAGCTATTACTTATTTTTTTCTTTTCCTTTTCTTTTTTCTTCTCCTGCTGTCCCCAAGATCCTGCAGGGAAGGGGATGGAAGCAGAAGGAAATAAGCATTCATGGCCTCCAGGACTTCTTGCAGAACATGGGCATGCCCCAGGCTGCACTTTCAGCCCAGTTCTAGACTGTAAAAACTGCAAGTCTTTGGAAAGCAGAGGTAAACATCCATTTTCACTATCTCTAGTGCAATGAGCAAAGATAAAAGATGTCATTCACACACAGGTGTTTGCTTATACGGCCCAAATTTTATGGAGACAGCATTAGCAGGGTTAGAGTTTATCACCCCTTCTACATAACTAACCTCTGCTCAGGTATGAAATAGAAAGTGCTGGCAAGAGGCAGGAATCTTAAATCACTTCAGGTCCAGAGGGAAAGGCTGAACTGTTGCGCTGCTCTGTCATAACCCAATATTCCCAGCTCCAAACATTTCAAGTACTTAAAATGGAGTCTTAAAAAGAAAAATAAAACAACACAGGATTATCTTAAATAATGACAAGAAATCACTGAAGCAGCCACAGCCCCTCTTGACAGCCCCATACCCAAATACACCCATCACACCACAGCCACCCCACCACCGCCAGCCCTATAGCAGCCGCCCGCCTGACACTGAGGGAGGCGGAGCAAGGCACCTCTAGGGGGCGGGACGCGCCCCTCACCAGCCAATGGCAAGCCACCAGCTGCCTCCGTGCAGCCAATAGGAACTTGGAAAGCCGCCGCGCGGCTCTGCCCTACGGGCTGCTGAGGAATGCCGGCGCTTCAACCGCCGGCGACCCTCCTATTCGCGCTTTGCGACAATTTCTGCCCCTGCTCCCGCCGCGTTGCTTTACGGCCTCTCCCCCTCCCCACTCGCGCCGCCGGTTTCGGAGGCCGGGAGGAGGGAGGCGGGGCAGCCGCGGCCAATAGGTGCCGACAGCACCGCGGTGACGGGGGCGGCGGCGCGGGGGCTGCCGTAAAGCGGGCGCCGGCTCAGCGGGGCGAGGGAGTTGTACCGGTGCCGGTAGTGGCGGCGGGTGAGACGCGCGGGCTGGGCGCTACCTGCCGCTGAGGGCCGCCATGGCGGGGGCGCTGGGCCGCAAGGCCGTGGACTATGTGCGCAGCAAGGAGTTCAGGGACTACCTCATGAGGTGAGCGCGGCGCGAGAGTCCCTGCCGGCTGCTGCTCCCGCCTCTGCCTCGGATGGCCTCACCCCCGCTTTGCCTAGGCGGGCAGTGGCGACCGGCTTCTCTTCCTCATACTCTTCCACCCGTCGTCCCCCGTTGTCTCGGGGCACCCGAGACGGTGGTTGCGGCCGGGCGGTGTCGCTTGACCTCTACCGGGTTCGCCCTCGCCGGTGGCTGCATGAGGGCAGGAGGGAGCGGGGGTGGGCGAAGCTGTCCCGGAGGTGTTAGTGTGGGTGGCGGGGGGCAGCGAGGCACCCCGTGGCTTGCGGCGGCTGTCGGGGATGTCAGTCGCCCGCCCCACTGTGGGGAAACCGGGCTTGACCTTGAAGCTGCTGCGGCAGCAACACTTTAGTGTGACCTTTCTTCTGTCGGCTGTGGGACCAGCCCGGAGAGCCGCTGTGGGGCAGGTGGCAGCAGGCGCAGGAGCCGGGGACACGGGCTCTCCGATAAGGGGACCGCTGCCTGCAGTAAGGGCAGAAAGAGCTTTGCTCTGCTGTGTGCAGAAACGAGTTTAACAGATGCGTTCCTAAGACACTTATATTTAAGTGTTCGAGTATGTGTAAATACGTACGTTTTTCAGGGGTTTGTTACAGCCCCGATTTCGTGGGAATGTGGCTTCAGTCACCTCTCAAACAGCTCAAGACTTTTTTGTCAAGCTTCAGCTTGTGTGCTCTGGTGAGAGGAATGGCATCGCAAAGTGAAATCACAGGAATGTCCTAAAGATGCAATTGCAGCGTATCCGCTTAAATCTTGCGGAAATGCTATATGGGGTGGTCTCAAATAGGCGGGCTTGAAGTTTCTTTGGCTGACAAGTGCTTGACAAAGAAAACAAAAAATGGGCCCTTCTAATTCAGGTGATTGAGCAACCTTTCAGCATAGGTGTTATTTGCTGTTCTACCTACATGTATTGCAGTTGATATTGAGCAAGTATGTAGGCGGGCATCTGTTTAGCTGAGAAACAGTCTTGGTGAAAGTAGCAGATGGTGTAAGCCTGCATGGAAGAGGAATTATAATATAATAGCTCAGAAAGCAAAAGGGTTTGTTTGGCACTTGCAAAATCAAGTTCCATAAAAACAGTGGGGAAAAAAAATTAGTTACTAGAAGGAAGAGAACATCCCTGAAGCAAAATAAAGGAAGGATAAAGCAGGCTTCTGTGTGGATTCCTTCTTAAAGTCTTCATGATATTATGTAAGCTTGATAAGTACTCTTTGATATTAACATTTAATTCACTGAATAGCATTCAAGTGAAGTAGGTAAATGGCTAACAAAACAGCAGTATGCTTCATACTTAAGAAAACAAACAAAAATCCAGAGAAGATGAGCACCGCCACAGTTATGATCTGGAAGTATGTATGTTCTCAATGAAGACTAAAAAGGAAGCCAAAATAAACCTGTTCAGGGTATTTCATCCTAGTTCTAATCTTGAAATAAGCTATTAAAATAAGACTGTATTTCAAAAAAGGATAATTCTGTGGGATTCTAGTGTTGCATACAAAGATACCTGCTTAATTTGTACTTCTGTTACTGAGTGTCATGAAGGGCTAAAGTCAGTGGCTCTATGTGGTATGGCCTTTTAGCATTATTTCTTGCTTACTTGTTTAAGTTGTTGCCTTTATGTTGAGTGTAGAATTTAGGTAACATGTAAATAAAAGACTATAGTCTGTTTTCTCTATAGGAGGAACGGAGTGTATGTACTTTGAGCTATTATCTCTTTATATTCTTTCCTGAAAGCTCTTGCTTCCCCAGACTACAGGATTATCTTGAAGAAAATCATAGTCTTGCTGTGCTCATCGAGTCAGTTTTTCCTCAAAGCTCTATGACTATGGTATCTGCTCTAAAAATCAGCATCTAATGGCTGCAGTGAAGGAAGGGTTTATAAATGTGGAAGTTTTTTGTGGGAAATGATGAATTGAGAGATTGCTTGTGATAGTAGTATTTAACTGTAAAATCCTTGACCCCAAATAAGAGTAACTGAAGTTACACAAAGAGGTGGAATTGCACATTCCATTATTATGGCTTAGGGCAATCAAAACTTGCAGACCTCTATTGAAATAAGTAGCTTCAGTTTCAGCTTTATAACTTGAAAACATTAAAGCAGGCATAATGAATGCATGCTGCTTTTCTCAGGTGGATATATCTGGCAACAGAATTGCATTACATCAGGTTAGCTTTTGGATCTTACACAAAACACCAAGATAAATTGCTTTTAAAACTGTCATTAATAATTAATTGTTCTGCCAATTTCACATCTGGCTTCTCTTTAGGTGGTGATTAATAGGATCTGAATGACTGTAAATCATGTAAATACACATTTACTCTAACTTAAGTTAGAGTTGTCTT
Organism: Psilopsiagon aymara; assembly: GCA_024733675.1. Taxonomy (NCBI): domain Eukaryota; kingdom Metazoa; phylum Chordata; class Aves; order Psittaciformes; family Psittacidae; genus Psilopsiagon; species Psilopsiagon aymara. The sequence goes on along the minus strand of JANRGW010032701.1, from coordinate 13,925 downwards.
AATGCTTTAAAGTCAGCTTAGTTAGAATGGTAGCTGTAGGTAGGATTCTGGTTCTTGTAACACAGCAGTAATGTGAACTTAACACTAGCTGATTAGCCTATGAAAGTTTGGTAGCTCTGTATATTATGACCTTGAAGTTGTGTGGTTTTTTTTTCCATAGATCCTAAAAATGTCAGTTGTCACTAAAGTTATATTATCTAAGCCATTAATAGTAGGTAACTGAATCCTCTTACTTTCTCTTCTAATGATTTAAACCAGTAGCTTCTGAAAACATCCAGTAAAGCAGCCTTCTCTTCTTTTGAAAGAGAAGATCTATGTACACCACTCTAGACAAGTTCTGGCATTGTCTTGTGGTAGAAATCTAAAGTACTTGAATTGCGTAAGGAATACCAAGGAGTCCCAAAATCTGGTCATAAAAAATAAGTGCAGAGGCTTTAGTCTTCTGAGCACTTCTGAAATATCTCTTCCTGATGACTCAGCAAATGTAGTCATTGTTAATTTAGGTGGCTTTGAAATAGTTAATTCCTTGTAAAGCTTGAGCACTTACATTGACATAAGCTGTATAGGACCTTTAATTGAAATGATCTTTAGGAGAGTTAGCATCAGTAATATAAACAGAATTAACTGATCTTCTGGTTTTGTTAGTAAAAATTTAAACATAAGGACGTTAAAAAAAAAAAAAAAAAGTCCTCTACTTCCTCTACTGGTCTGTGCTAGAAACTGAAGGACACCGTGCCTGCTGTTTCAGTCTTGTCTGCTCCAAGAGCTGAACAGTCTTTTGCAGAAGATCTTTTGTCACCTCTTAGGGAATGGCTGTGTGGGGGAAGAGAGTGGTGACACTTCATCTGTATTTGCAGGATGGCCTGTGGCCTATTAGTATCCTCACTGCCAGTAAGAAGAGCATATGTGAATTATTATTTTTTTTTTTAATCTTCCCCAATATAGCCATTTTGGAATGAATTGTAGTAGCAATGTAAGATACTGACCAGCTGTCAGCTTCTGTTGTGATGTCTAGGCACTTATACAGAAAGTGGACACACAGAAACTGCATGGGTAAATTCAGCAACTTTTGCCCGCAGTTCTGGAAACGTTAGTATGAAGTGTTCCCTTTGTCAAGGGAGTGAATGTGGTTCTGCATAACTGCTAATTTGAAATGGAGTCGGGAATAGATGAGTGCACTTGTTGCAGTGTCCTTGCTATTGGTTATGGTGCATTTGCTGTAGCTGTATTGGCTGCAGAGCTTTGGGGCTGGATGCCTGCTTCCGTGAGACTATATGACCTCTATCTGCTCTCTTTTAGGAGTATAATAACTGTACCAGTCTCATGTGAATGTGAGGATGATCTTAGCCAGAGCTGCCTACTCTGTTAAAATAGCATCACTTTGATTCTATTTTAGGCTTTTACTTGCCTGAAAACAACTTCCAAATTAAAAATCAAGGGTGACTTCTGGCACAAAACCAGCATGCCAGGAGACACATTTGAACTTGTTTATTTAAGGTTTTATGGGGGGGAGAGGGAAAGTATGTACTTTTTTACTTCGATTAACTTGCTGCAGTTCAGTTAATAAGGAAACAAGAAAAGTGGTTAAACCAATCAAGGACACTAACAAGCATCTTGTTACAAGCCACAGGCCGATTCAAACACTGGCAGCCAGTGTGATTGCCTGAGTTAGACCTGAGTGTTCCCTTGCCATAGCTATTTGTATAGCAGTGTTCTAAGAATTTGGAAGTCGGTGTGGGGGAGGTGACTTAAGTGTTCTGCAACAGAAGGCTTTCTACTAGTAGCTGATTTCTTGTATGTCATGATTTAAATGGAGTCCAGTATCTTTGTTGGAAAGAGGACATTTAAAAATTCTGAAAGATTTTAAAAAGAGTAGCAAACAATCTTAAATATATGCTGTAGTCTAGCTTTCATGCATAGACAATTAAGTTGGTACCTAGATGATCACTTAAATGAACCCCACACGACTGGAGTATAATTGCATGTTAGATCACTGAAAATACATATATTGCATCATTGAAAATATAGCTTATGTCTGGTACAGCCACAGTTGGCCTAAGCTTAGTAACAGTAAGATCTTTGGCAATATTTGGTTTGACCTACTTATGTAGGTATATGAAGAATTCCAGGTTCTCCAAAGCTCCCACAGAGGGACTGTAGCTGTCTAGTTTTGTCATTACAAACCTTGTTGTGTCAAAAAATTTTGTGCTTTTAACCTAGTTGGGGTAGCATCTCAGATGATTTGAAGACTATAGGGGATGATGTCTTTCACAGACCATAATGGGATTTTATCTTGCTATGAAAAAGATACTAGGCAGCGAACAGTTGTCACAGACAGCTCTTGAGAGAAATGGGATTTTTAATACTGCTACATTAATCAGGGTTAATGCCATGGCAGTTTTCTGACTCCTACTTATCTTCTGTTTGTGATGCACTTCTAATTATGCTGATTATGGAAGAAACTAACACTGTTTTCTTTTGTTCCATGTGCTTTTCGAATGAAAAATGATGGCCCACTTCAACAGTACGGTAAGAAAAGGGAAAGGACTTCTGGTTTCACGTATAACTTCAGTAGCATGCAGCCTTTTTGCCTCAGCACTGTTATGACCTTGCCTGCATTTGAAAGCATACTGCAGACTTCCAGGGGTGATGCACTAGTAATAGATACTTGCAAGTCTGAGGCTAAAGTGACCAAACATTACCTCCTTCACAATGTCTCCTAAAGCAATCACTACAAAAGTAAAGGGGCTTCATTTTTTTTTCCCGTACCCTTTAAAGCACAGATCAGGTCAAGCTGTAGCCGCTCTTCTGCATAGCAACAATACTGGTTCATAACCAAGCTACCTGTCTTATTTTTTAACCAGCTTTATGTTACCATTTATTGCCTGACATAATAACTCTCTCTGCAGACTCTTCTTTCCTTCAGCCTTTTAGTTTGCTTCTGAAACTTGGGAGTGTTTTTTTTATGCCTGTTGTACTGTGAATCATAATGTTATGGAAGACTTGCTCTTCTGCGTAGACCATAGACAAACTATATAGGTGTAGTTTAATTCTTGTGTGTGGAAACTTCAAAGGCTGGCTGCCTGGAGGCACTTAAAACTGGATAACCATCTCAAGTAAGCAGGTTCTAAATCTACCTCCCTGGTCAGCAGGGGAAAGTTACTGCTGCAGTGCTGCTGGGACGTGAACTGATGATTCTTCAGGTTGTGCAGCCTGAGCCTGAAGTGATCCATAGTCCATGATATGTTGTTTGTCTATGTTCTGATAGCAGTTGAATTAAGTAAGAAGTCATCACTAGGACTTCCAGATCTGTTTCATAGATTGAAAAAATCAAGCTTAGAGCTGTAAAGACTTCTTCTGAAACTACAGTTCTTTAAACAAGACTCCTGGAATGACTAAAAACCTCACCAAGTACATGTACTGTCTTACCAGTTTTGCTTTGCAGTCTGCTGTAGTGTGGTAATGCTTACACAACTTGTCTTGCTGTCTTACTGTATAAATAATTATGCTTATGACTAGATGTTTGTTTCTGGTTCTCTTTACTGTACTTTAAATAGCTACATTAAAGCCTCTAAACTTACTTAAAAAGTATGTTGTGTGCTCATGACTGTTTTCTATGAATATTCTTGATGCAACATCTTTTGTGTAAGTGGTGTTACAGTTAATTATTTTTACACTATTTAACTATAGCTGTACAGTCTAAATGCCATGGTACCTCCCATGTACTTGAGAGGCTTTAACCATTAGATGTTAATTTTCCTATCAGTAGGAATATAGTAAACAAATACATTTATTGCATCTCTATCAAAAGAATAGATCAAGTTGTAATCTACGAAACTTTTTCTTGCAAAGTGCTTCTCTTTTGTCGTATCTGGCTAAGTCACTTTTGTGCATACATAGTTAACTGTTAGGAGAAGCTGATGCAACTACTGCATGCATCTTCTGTGGAAAGAATTCTACTGAAGGCTTGTTAACTTGTAGCAATAGGCGATATTTGACTTAGGAGACTTTTTCTCAGTCTTTCAGACAATACCCATCAAATTGAGCTCTCAGTTTTTCTGAATTGATTCTTTCCACTTCTTGTCTCTGTTTTTCTGTGTACATACCTGTACCTAACTGCTCTAATCTCAGATCTGTCTAATCACTGAGCTTTAGGTAGCCATCAGGTTGTTTTGGCAATTGCAGATGAAATTTTAGTTAACAGCTCTGTTTGGTTGCATGGCCCTGCTCTTTCAAGAGGTGTTGTAAGCACTTGGAAGAAGATGCTTGCTGAGCATTTCTTCATCCTAGACATAAAGTGAAAACAGTTCCAGTTCTTCACTTCAGCAAGTCCTTGTGTTTTCATTACATTTTTGAGGAGCCTTATTTGAAAGAGATGAATCCTAATTCTCTGCATGGAAGTGAGCTGTAAATCTGAGATTATTATATGATTATACTGATCAGGCTGCTGAGGTATAATTACACGAAACTGCATTTCAGTTGCCTTTTGGTAGTTCCCCTCCAGTCTGCCGGAAGATTCATAGTGGGTTCCTGTTCCTTTCACCCTGAAGGCTAGATCCTGCTAGAAGAAGGGTTTAATTTTTCTCCTTTACATCAAAAGTAGCCCCTATCGTTACATGGAATTTTACCTTTAACCTTGTCCTCTGAAGCTTTGTGTAGCTAAGAAGAGCTATAAGAATACCATAGGAGGTCTGTGTTTTTGCGTAACTTTATTTTAATTTTCTGTCTTTGCAGCACTTTTGGGGGCCAGTTGCCAACTGGGGACTTCCTATTGCTGCTATTAATGATATGAAGAAATCGCCTGAAATCGTTAGTGGCCGAATGACATTTGGTAAGACCTAAGATAAACTAGTTGTTAGTAAACAGGCTACAGCACACAGATTTTCCTTTCACGTTTCCTTCAGGTAACTAATAATTTGTCAAGTGATCCATTGCTAGTTGCCTGCAAACCTGTGATTAAAGCGGATATAAAAATCAAATATCTTGTTATATGACTTTAGAGGCCACTTGAAAACCAAGGCACTGGAAAGTTGCAGAGTTGTGGGGTTTTCTTTTTCCAGAGAGTTTTCCAGTAATTTGGGAGGGAGAGGGATGTGGGTCTTGAGTCTTGGCAGTTTTGATCACCAGACTCACTCCTAAAGAATAATTCTTTTGCTGTCTTATACTATTATACACACTAGTTCAGAATGTATCTCTTTATCCAACTTTATTCTTTGTATGAAGAACAATGATGTTTTGTGGTTAGCATGAGACTTACATATCAACACTGACAAAAATGAAGAAATGGCAGTGCTTGGTCTTCAGAGTGCAAAAAGCAGTTGAGGGAGATGAACTTCTTGCAAAGCAGTTGCCTATGAGAGGCAGGTGTGATTCTTAACGGAATAGTGAGAAATGTTTTTTAAATGCATGAACAATATTTTATCCACCTTTTTTGGACCATTCATAGCTTTTTGCCTATATCTCTGTCTCTACTTTCAAATTCTTCTCTAGGATCATAAATCTGGTAGCTTTGATTTATTAGCTTAATTTTTATATTACTTTCTTCCTTAACTCAGTTAATAATTCTGATTAATTCTTCTTTTCCCAAGCAAATAGCTTTGGGTTATGCAAATATACACTAGGTTCTGCCTACTGCTTACAGTAATTCAGCTTCTGATCAGCTTCTTCAGGATGGAAGACTGCTTAGAATAGTCTCTGGCATAGTGAAACTGTTTTGCAAATAGTGTTTTGGTGACATCTACTCAGTTCAGCTAAGTTGAGACACACTTAATTTTTATAAATATACATAGGGTGGTGTGTGTACAAATGTTTTTCTCCCAACGTTTAGGTCCTGTACTTTAAAAGAGGCTGTTTTCCTTGGACAATTAATTTCACAATATTTTTTTGTTTAAGCCTGTCAGAACTTTGCAAAACTACTGACATCTTTGCTTGTAATTTCCTGTCTTTAAATGCAATTACAATAAAATAGATTAAAATCGTTTCTTATGTTCCTGGAAAGCAGATAACAAAGCTTTATGCTACTCAATGTTCATGATTTCCTGGGGATAGAAACTGCCTTCTCTTAAAGTCCATTTTAAAGTGTTCCCAGCAAGAACTGTAATCTAAGTAGTTAGCATTTTAAAAATACTCTGTCCTAGAAGTTGTCAGAATAATTGTAGAAGGCAAGCCACTTCTCACTGGGATTAACTCTTCTCTGCCTGAGATAGTCTTGTGGTTTAACCCCAGCTGGCAGCTAAGTACTGCACAGCTGCTTGCTGACTCCTCCCCTTCCCCCAGCTCTCTGTGGAATAGGGAGGAGAATCGGAAGAAGGCAAAACCTCTGTGTTGAGATAAGAACAGTTTAATAACTGAAAGTAAAACATAATAATAGAAATAATAGGAAAAAGAGGAGTAAAATTCAGGAAATAAGTGACACACAATACAATTGCTTACCACCCATGACCAATGCTCAGGCTGTTCCCAAGCAGTGATTGGCAGCTCCTAGCCAACTCCCCCCCCTGCACTCCCCAGTTTATATATTGGGCATGATGTGCTGTGGCATGGAATACTCCTTTGGTGAGTTTGGCTTAGTTGTCCTGCTTCTGCTCCCTCCTGGCTTCTTGCGCCACTCCTCACTGGCAGTGCATGAGAGACTGGAAAGTCCTTGATCAGGAAAGTGCTATTTAAAACAGTGGTGTGTAATCAACATTATTCTCATACTAAAGCCAAACCACAGCACTGTACCAGGTACTAGGAAGAATATTAGCTCTATCCCCGCTGAAGTCAGGGCAGGTAATAAACTAAAAGCTCAGTTGTATCACAGGAAAGCAGATGAGGGAACAGAGTTTTTGTGGAAAGCTGTAGCCCTGTAGAGGCTCTTGTGTAGCAAAAATGAGTACTGGTGTGTATTTTCCTTCATTGGCTTCTTAATGTGGACACGTTTGTAGGACTGTTGGAAAACTTAAAAGCAGTGAGAAGCACTGTAACCATTATTACATTCCACTAGTATGAAAATTATGCCTCAACAAAATGCAGGTATTAAAAATCAACTAATGATATCTATGATGTCTTGCAGCACTGTGTTTCTACTCCTTGGCTTTCATGAGGTTTGCCTACAAAGTGCAGCCAAGGAACTGGCTTCTTTTTGCATGCCACTTCACTAATGAAATTGCACAACTTATTCAAGGAGGACGACTGATCAAATACAGGCAAGTCACATATCAAAAAAGGGAAGTCATAAACTGATGGCTCTTGGAATACTCAGTAGATTTCTGACTGTAGTGGAAACCCTTGCATGGCTTCTGAACTTGTGTAGCATCTTTACCTTTTGAAAACCTATTAACAAGCTTCTTGTCAGTAGGCTAATTATGACTTGTTGCCTTGCGTTCCCTTTGACACTTCTGAGGGATACATAGAAAAGACTGAAAACCCTTATGTTCACAGATGTAGATAGGGGTTGGCTATTCTGGGGTTTGTTTCATGTATTATGTTGATTAGTCTGCATGTGTCTGTCTCAGTAATTTTTGAGCTGGAAACATCAGAAGGGGTTCTATATCTGAAACAGAAATCAATGAAAACCTCTCGAAGCTGACTCTTCTATATATTGGGTAGACAGAACTCAGTATGACTGGGGACCAGCTTGCAAGCAGTCTCACACCGTCATTGTGTAGCAGATAGTGCAGACACTGCCCCAGGCAGTCCTTGTGAGTCAGGATTTTGGTTCTTTTTACTTTGGATCCAAGAAATCGATGGGGAGTAATGTGAGGATGAAGCCTCCTGAACTATAAATTAGGAAGTGAGCAAAACTGCAATGGAACTGCTTTTCCATAAGTAACTGGCCAAATGTCTTTCATTCCTAAAGTTCTATTTTAAGTCCAGGCTCTTTATAGCAATTGCAGTTGAATATTCACTCTTATAAAACTATCTTTTCTTGGCAGGTTTGAGAAAAAGAACTAAGTATCTATCTTGAAGTAAGCCATGGAATGTGCTTATCCTGAGTTACAACCAAGGAAGACTTGCCATCTACTACAGTTGCTGTGACAATTACAACGGGGTTAAAACAAACACCTATTATGAATGACCCCACCAAGAATCCTTCTACTATTTTTTTTATCTTGCCTTTTTGACAGTAATATTTGGCAATGTAAACCATTGCATTTGAAGTTTTGCTGCCTTACAGGTCCTTAATAACTACCCTTTGAATAAAAAGTTAGACATCTGAATAACAAGCAATATTTGAAAACCAACGTTTTTATCTAACAGTCTAGAAAAGCGGTGTGTGATGGCTTGATAACTGTAGGTGGTATCATGGTATTAACATCTTTAAAAGCCATTTAACTTGGGTGCATTCATTCCTATTTTGTCTCTTTTTTTTTTTTAACTTAAGCAGTGGCTTGCTAATCTACAAGAACAAATGTGCAGCTAAGCAGCCTGGAAGTGACTGGCTATCCTTCTTCCCTTACTGCATGCCTTGTCTCAGTAAAGAGACTTCATTAATATCCATTTTTAAGTTGCACATTATTTGAAGAAGACTTGGAAGAGCAGAAGCATAGCACTGAATGAATGAAGGCAACAAGGTCTGGTACTCTTTAAGAAGTTCTAAGTGGATTTTGTTTGTATTTACTGTTTGAGTTGTTCTAGATGTATGTAATCCTTACACAGACAAAAACTTAACTTGTTTGGAGTCTAAGATCTGAAAGACACAAGGTACCTTTCAGTAGTTTTTGATGCCATTGGGAGAGTGGCTTCCCTGCATGACCTGCCTGAAAATTACGTTGCTGTAAAGATACAGATTACAAAGAATGTGTGTGATGGATTTTATTTCAGTTCAGTGTTCTTGAAGAATAAACATGTTCCAAATGGCAATAAATCCTTTCAACATTTTGAAAAGCTTCATTTGTCATATTGTGATACTAGATCCTGAACTAAAATTTTAGTATGGGATACCAGTTTATTACTGTAACAGCATTAAGCATAAACCAGCTGGAAAAGTAAGTATTATCCTTTTTATATACTATGTTTAGAGAAGTGTCGTCTGGATCTTAATACCTAGCACTTCGCTGCCACCCTTAGAAAAAGGGGGTGTGGGTACCTGACTGAGTATTCCTGCTGTGATAGTCAAGGTTGAATTTGGAGCTCTCATTATGCTGAGTAAGAATTGCATATTGTCTTCTAGAAATAAGATGGTCAATTAAAAGACTTGCTTTAATCCTAGACTGATATTGTGATCCAGATTGCACAGTGGCTGAATTTTGCAATGGGCATACGTGAGGCTTACAGGGCATGCTCTGCTGTATAGGTGAAACTTAGTACTGACTGCTACTTGTTGCTTTAGAAAAGTTGACGCATTGAGCTGTTCTTTCAGTATTGCTGTCTTGTGACAAAAGTAGTCATCTTCTCTCCATTCACATTTCATGGAATATAAGAAGTGTTAGACTTGTGTATAAATGAGTGAAATGCGAGCAGATAAGGATAACTGATTATCTTGCCACCTTGTTCTCTTGTTTCTGGAGAAAAAACCTCTAAGTGTTGAACTTCATAGTTATGAAATGTGGTGGTTTGGCCTGTTCTTGGGTGAAGTTCATAATACATGTAAATACTCTAAACCCACGTGATGTTTTTACCTCTGTTCATTAGCTGTTGATTGTCTTAACTTCCCCACCTAAGGAATATTGTTTACAAGAGTTTATTTCCTCATTTTCCTGGTAGTTGCCTGCACAACAGTTTCGTATGTATTTCTTTCAACCTTGTTCTTCCATATCTTTCCTCTATCCATTCATCATGACAAGGTTCAGGTTCTTTCATACTGGGTAAGTGCAAGAGTGAATTGCAGGTGGAAAGTGGGCTCTGTCTTGCTTTGAGGTTTTAAACCTGTGATGCATCCTGCAATCCATACAGGCTTTACAAAAAAAGGGAATGGGTGGAGCAAAGCATCCTTCATGGGACTTTGAAGGGCCAAAGGCCTAGCCTGGGATGGAGAACTCAGACCTGGGGATGGATGTCTTACAGCCCATCAGGTCGTACAGTAACAAAAATGTTTCTGTGTGCCCATGAGCTGGAAGCCGCTGATCTGAGTCAAATGTGGAGGTCATTTGGTAGCACTGTAATAAATAGAAAGCAATGATTGTAGTTGTGGGTTCAGAAGAGATAACGTACAAGGCTTCTTTAGTGAGGGTAACAACAGCTGCCTATAGTGAATTTTGTTCAACTCCCCACAACTCTTATGCTATATAATCATTTAAGTTGTGCTGCTGTATATGGTGTGTGTATATATATAATTTTTTTCATTTTTGCCTCTGTAACTTGTGTGAACAAGTGAGGTTTCCCTACTCTAAAACCAGCAGAAAACTCTCTTAGCTGTAATATTGTACATACAGCCTGACAGTTCTCAGAGAAAACACATTCTTAGTAAAACATAGTTCTCTGTAGCATTGTGAGTTATCTTTTGTTCTCCCTCCAAAGCACAATGATGCAATCTGAGCAAGCATGCCAGTGCAGAGAACTGGAGGGGGGAAGGGACAAATAAAGTCTCAATATGTTTACAGATTGAGAGGAGGCAGCAAAAGTCCTTTGCTCGCTGGGACCCAGACAGATTTTGATATAGAAGTGCTTATGAAATACGATCTCAGAGCAATTTTGCCAACTACTCAGTGCCTTCCCTGAGCTAAAATGACAGGTTACCAACAATATAAAGTGGTAACAGGAAAGACTCGCAAGTACAGTCACCAACTCTCTTAGTTTTTCAGCCTGTATCTCACTGGGTATTTTGATCCTGTCTGCATTTGGGCATCAGTGCTGTCTAATGTAATATGTCTACAGTTGTACTTATATAAAGCTGGAGTATTTCTGCTGTTAACTTATTCAGAGGCTAAAATGTTTATTCTGATTAAATATGATTGTTGCAAGTTTCACTATTTATAAAGAGGAAAACCAAGCACTCTGATGTTCTAAAATGAGGCCCTTTATTAAATGAATTGTGGAGAAATCTTCCTTTCCCTACCTGATACCTTCCTGCTTTAACTGATACAATGACTGCCAGTGCATTGTGTTTAGTCACTGTGGTAACCACGTATAAATAACCAGTGTCTGTAGAATGAACCCTAACGACAAGGCAGAAATACTGGTTTCCCGGATAACCTGCTCTGTGTGTTATCACTGAAGTCTTGCTTCTTCAAGATCTCTCTATCACGTGGTCTAACCTTGACCATGATACTGCTCTCTTCCTACTTTTTCCTCCTCTGGCTCTTACTACCTTTTCTTAATGGGAGGTTTCAAGTAACTATGGCAACAACCCTGAGAATTTTCAGCTTACTAATTTCAGCTGAAATCTGGGTCATGTCTTTCTTATTAAGTGAAACTATTGTGTGGAGATAACTGACTGAAACTCAGCCCTTGCTGCAAGAGAAAGCAGCACCAATAATGGCAGCACTTCCAAGCACTTAATGTGACGGCTGTATTTGGTCCACTGTATAGGAAAATGTAAATGTGCAAAGCAAGCCACTTGTAATTGTGAAAGTATTTTGTAACATTGGACACATTTAACCCATAACTTACCAAGGGAGAACTATGTTGTAACTTGCTTTAATGGGTGTTGATTTATAGGTTGGTTGGAATAGGCTTACATCATGCTGCTTGTCCTAGAATATGTATTAACTGAAGGGATGCCTTTTCAGTGTGATACTGAGTGATTTAAGTGATTCTTAGTAGCCTTTCTCTCATTCTTTGTAGAGACATGTGGTGTTGTGAAATCTTAAAGCTGTTTCCTGGCACGACAGGTATTAATCTCTCATCTGTCACTCTGTAGTCTGCCAGGATCTGAGATACCAGTTTAAACACAGAAACATCACCAGATTTTAGTGTGTAGCAATGCCAAGGGAATAGTGGGATTGTCTCAAACATTCCTTTCTTACATACTGAAATATAGTATATCTCCTCGTCTCTGGGATCACTTAAGATTTTAAGACAAGTACTGTATTTGTTCATGGGGAAGCCATGTGAAACAACAATGACAACAAAGTATTTATGTACAGACTTGATGTTGTGGGTCACCTGGAAGCAAAGTACAAAGCCAGCAGTGTGGTTTGTAACCACTCTAATATTTTGTGTTTCTTATACTGTAAAATGGTAAAGATCAACATCAGCTCTTAGGTAGATTATTGTTAGGAACAAGAAGGAATTGAATGATTTGGCAAGGTATGCAGTAGTGTTAACCAAGCCCCTGATACATGATCAGTATATGATGCCACAGACAGCTAAGCTCACAAAGCTGTTTTACTTCCTTGTACATGTTATGTTAGCCACAATGAGCCACTAAAGGCTATTAATACCTTTCCTTCCAAAGTTCTGCAGTAGCTCACAATGTTACTATGAACCACAAATGCACCTTGTTACTAGGTGTCTGCCAAGAACTCGAAGGAACAGCTCTTATTTCTGTAGTTGGTTTTTGTATGCCTCAGCTCCCTATAACAGACACCTATGAGTGAGATCACTTTCTGTCACTAAAGAAGCAATGAGTGGATCTGGAAAGGTCTGAGTCACATTACACTGGGTGATGAGTAGGAAGTGTCAGGCAAATTAGAAGCAATGTTTCCTGAACTGAAGCATAAGAAAGGAGCTGCATTTTCCAGTTTTTTGCTTCCTTGCACCTTGTTTTGGGATCACTAGTACCTGTCACTGTCAGAAATGCAGGCTTGTTGAGGGACATTCATAATTGCATTTTCAGGAGCATGGGCTCATTTCAAAAGACACGAGAGGCATTCATTCCCACTGGTTAGCTGCTTTCCTTTCAGTGGGCTTCAGATTGCTCTCTTGACACGTGCTTATGTGCCTGTCTTTCTTGTATGCGCAGAAAGCAGTAATGCAAGGCAGAGCCAAACACTCCTGTATGAAGTCATGCAGAGAGAAGGATAGATCCAGGTTTAAATTGTTTGTATCTTAAAAATCGTGAGGGAAAGAAACAAGAGTAACATTTTTTTTTTCCTCATTTTTATGTTTTGCTTTCAGATATACTGTGGAATTGAATATGTTTGCTTAAACTCATTGGCAATACTTCAATGCCATCATTTCTGTAGGTAACTCCCAGGCTTTTTGGACCTAATCTCCTGTCTTTCCATTGTTTACAGTAGCAGTCCTATGATGCTCACTATGCATAGGTTTCTGTAGAAGTAAACAGAAATTATACGTAAAGGCTGGTTCCAGCTAGAGGTGATGAAGTTCATCACCCTGATTCATCAGACTGAAACTTAAGTGTCTGGTTTGACCTTGTCATCCATACTTCTTCTGCCGTCACCGGAGAGCAGAAGGCAATCTTTCCCTTACTAAAATAACTGCTTTAGATAAGAACTGCCCCCTGATCTTGTAACTTTTGCTTTGGACCATAGCAATCCAGAAAATTGCTCTGAATTTTAGGCTTATTTTTTTATATCTAATGAAAGAAATGTAAAGCCCTGAAGAAGGTGCACCACTGCCTTGAAGGTCACAGATGCCATTCTAAGCAGTCAACTGAGCAGTCACATGGGTTGGGGGGTTGTGGGAAGGCTATGGAGGTACAGAATGGCTTGCACAGTTCTGGTTTTAGTGGGGAGCACAAAGATTTCAGCAGTGGGAAGAGGGAGGGGAAGAGACTGCCATCCTCTGACACATGTATTGCCATGCCACCATTTCCAGCAGAAGCATGAGCCCGTAACATTTCTGTTGAACAGAAGAACTAATAAAAGTGAACTGTGGCTAAGTTTTGCCACCCTGCTGCCCATGCAAATAGCAGTGAAGCAATCAGAACTCCTACCATAATGCTGCCGTGATGCAAAATATGCTGGATCCTGTCTTGAAAGGTCTTGCTGACCATGTTCAGAGGCACCTGAAGCATCAGGAGGTTCTGCCTCCTTTATTCAATGTGGAGCACCCCAAGCTGCTTTCTGGTCCCATCAGCTAATGCTAGCTCTGCTCCC
>JANRGW010032700.1:0-10474 GCA_024733675.1 Psilopsiagon aymara | reverse complement strand
TTAAACAGGGGAAGTTTAGATTGGATATGAGGAAGACATTCTTTCCTGTGAGGGTGGTGAGGCACTGGAATGGGTTGCCCAGGGAAGTTGTGAATGCTCCATCGCTGGCGGTTTTCAAGGCGAGGTTGACCATAGCCTTGGGTGACAGGGTTTATTGGGAGGTGTCCCTGCCCCTGGCAGGGGGGTTGGAACTAGATGATCTTAAGGTCCTTTCCGACCCTAACTATTCTATAATTCTATGTTCCTTATGCTTCACTTCTGTTCCTTAGCAGGTATAGAGAAGAACAAGACAGCCTGTGTGTACTTTGGCCTACAACAATGGAGTCATTTCTCTGGGGAAAAGAGAGAAATTCACATCAAGTTAAAAAGGAGGGACTGTTTGGCTAGCCCAAAATGCAGCCATAAGCCAGAGGTACAAACATATTCCCAGCCTCCAGGAAAAAGTAAGAAGGCAAAAAAAGCAGGCAAAGAATCAGGAGCCTCTGATCATGGCACTCCATGTTTAGCTGCCCACTGGCTACATGTACCACTAAAACACAGATCACCAGCAGTAAGACAAAACCTGTTCCCAGTCAGAACCATTCCTTGGGAAATTTCCGCATGAGCCTCTCATTCAGTGAACCTCTGCAGCTTCTTCCTTCTCAGTACTCGCTCATGTAATACCTCTACAAACTCTGCTTCTTGCTTACTTCACTCCCATTTGTTCATTCCACTGCAAGATGGGTAGCAAGCCCTGAACTCCAATGATAATGCTGTGCCAAGGCACTTAGACATGGCTATGTCTGAATATGGAGCATTTCCCTCTGACTCTCATCTCTGCTGTCTGAATATTCCATTGTTTGCATGGAGACAGGACTTCTCAACCCATTTGTGAAATAGGACAGTGCTTTTGCTCACCCACGGAAACTGAGGCATGATAGGACCTATCCAAACTGCCTCCCACAGCATCCAAAATAGACTTTAAAGACTACTGTGATGTCAAAATTCAAGAAAGCAATTGCAACTTTCTGCCATCAAGGGTTTTGGGGAACTTGAATCATGTCTGGGATTGCTGTAAGAGCTGAGGGCTGCATATGTTGCCCCACTGTCTCAAACATGCTAGTGCTGGAAGGTGATTACCATCTCCTGAAAATTGATATATTCAAGTACACAAGGAGAGGCATAACTTCAAGATGACCAAAAAGTCAAACAAAAAGCACCTCTGGTACAAATAGAAAAGGAAAAAAGTACAGACTCAGTCAGAATTAGTTGGAAGCTTTTCTGGACTAAAAGGTTATTTGGAGGATTTTGCACATGGCAAAAAACAAAGCGAGTAGTGGCACCTGTACTACACAGCTCAGTATCACAAACTAGCAACAGAGATGTTGGTGATACAAGCACGATAACATTATGCCTACAACAAGAACAAGAGGCTGAAACTACTAAATATAAAGTGTAAACTGATTCTATCATCACAAGCCAGAAGCTGCTGATCTGTGTTCCCTACAGCAATGAAAACGCCACCGCTGGTGTCACTGCTAGATATGTGCAAACCCTCACCAGAGGTAAAGTTGGTGCTGTGGAGTGATACATCTGAAGTGGTGTTGGTGCTACACATTTTTTTCTCACCCATGAAGGAACATGCCATTTTACAAACAGATCAGAAGATTAACTGCATACAGTTATTGTAGAGTCTACAGGAAAGCAAGCGTAATACAATGCTATCCTTGTCATGTAGCCAAATGACAGCAACTTCTTTGCTTGCCAGTGCATTCAATCCTGCTTCTACAGGACTACTTTCTTGGGCCAGAAAGTTCAAGCATGATATTAGATAACCAGGGATGCTGGTTGTTGGTTTTTGGCTTTGTGGTTTGGTTGTTTGGTTTTTTTTTTCCTGTACTAAGCCAACACAAGAACATATTGCAGCTTATGCATTGTTTTTCCTGGCTTGACTTTATGTTGGCTTATCAAATTGTGAACATCACCACCTGCTAGGTTGGAGGACATGTTTTCACAGACAGATCATCTAATTTATGTTCTTATTTCCTATGTTCATGGATTTTAGAACCATTGCAATAAACTATTCCAGTTTCATGAGTAGTACAGACTAGAATTAAGAAGGGTGTAAAATTTCAGTACTGTCACAAGTAGTGCAAGAACACATCTCTACAACTGCAAGAGGATATTACAAAGTTCTAAACAGAGAAGATGAATAGGAGACGATTGTAGCTTGGCCCTCATAATGTAAGGCTGAAAGGAGACAGGCTTGTAACAAAGAAAACAAAGCACTTCACATAATGCGTCACTGAACAGCTCAAGCCTGACACTAGGTGCTGAGGAAGCAAAAAAAGCTTGCATGGACTCAATACCTGAATGGACAGATTAATGGAAAAGCAACCCATCAAGGGCCTCTAATCACGTATACAGCACCTCTGAGCCGCCACATGCTGGGAGAATTACCTGTGAAGCATCGTCCTTCCCCAGGCACCCACTGCTGGCCTCTGTCAGAGAGGGGAGTTGGGGCAACTGGACTTCTTTTTTGATGGGGGTCAGGCTCTCTTATGTGGAAAACGCTGACAAGCCACACTGAATTTTCAGGACTATCCTGAGCCTAGGACCAGTCATTTTATCTCTGCCTGTAGGCAGTGGATCTGCTAGCACGGTCCAAGCTCGTACTTCACCCAATCCAGGGCTGCCTGTGCTCCAGCAGGCTTAATTCCTGCTTTCCTAGAAAGCGGCCAAACAGAGCTCTTCATTCTCCCTATCTTTCCAAAAAACACACTTCAGAGTAGTTTAGACATAGCCCTGGGAACTTGTGCTCCTCTGTTTGAAGCACAAACCCTTTACATCAGTTGTCTTCTAGCCTTGGAAAAATACTTAAGGTACTTAAGTGTGAAATCAAGCGAGTCTCCCCCTTCATCTCTGCCAGGAAGTGCTCCAGAGGGGTGGAATTTGTTTTTCCGATTAGACTTCGTGCAGCACGACCTTTGCCATCTCCAAGCCAGGTCAGGCTGATTAATAGGCTGTCCTCCCAGCACAATGAGGTCCAGAGGGGTGTGGGGTTGCTAGGACATTCTCCTAACAGCTTCTGCAGGAGAATCACTTTTGGATTTCTCTGCACCATTAAGAAAAGAATCTGGGGGTCTTTAATTTATCAGGTGGGAAGTGAGGATAATTACTTTTCAAGCAGCCAATATACCCGATGCGCATTCACAGCGGAAGCAAAGCAGGGAAGTTGTGGGATCCAGACACTGTTTACATTCTGGTGAAACTGGATCTCGAAGCTATACACCAAGCTTGGGAAGGGAGTGTCAGACTGGGATGGAGAGGACAGGCTGTTATATAGAGTGACTGACAGATTAATCTAATAGTCTGGACTCTGAGGCTCCACAGGTGTTCAAACCAGTGGTCAGACCAGCCAAATTTGCAGACAATAAATCCAAAACCTGCATGGGGCCATTGTGACTAATTTTGCTAGGGGCAGCGTCAGGTGTGTGACAGGATACAGGTCCCCCCTGCAAGGACCGAAAGGATTGAGTGAATATGGAGAGCATTTTGAAAAAATTCGTTTCTTGCCCTTTTCCTACTTCTCTCTGGTTTTGATATTACACTTTATTGTCAGGATCTTCAGTTGTTACATAAACAAAGAGACTCAAAGCCTGAAGGGGGACATCATTTCTCCAGAGCAGAGGGCTGGAATTTCCTGTCACAACAGGACTGTAGTTACTGTTGATTTAACTTTCCGGGAAGGGGTTGAAAGTATCAGTGTTAGAAGATGGTCTCACCCGAGAAAAGCTTGTTTTATATCTTAGCCTGGGATCCAGATCCTGTTATGTGCTCTTTTCCAAAGGGGAAGGGATAGTTTGACCAGTATCTTGTCTCTGGAACTGGGATTGGTCAGCTGTACCCCGTCTGTGAAATCATTTGGGATGAGCATGGACAGTGAGGGATGATGGATTCCTCCCAGCTTACCAGGGCTGTCTAAGAGGCAGGACCAGTGAGGCTTGCTGTTTTGCTCAGTTGAGAAGGAAGCAGCTGAAAAAGAGAGAATGTATATGCGCTTTTAAATCCCTAGGAAAAAAGTTTGAGAGCTGACATCTTTAGCAAGTAGGCAGATCCCTGTAGGAGGCACAAGAGGGATGGGGTAAACACAAATCTGGGAGGAAGAATGAAATCCTGCCCTGAGTTATGCTGGAAAACCTAGCATACAGCCTTCCCTCCCATCCAGTACGACTTGAAGACACAGAAGTCTTGGTATTTTGAGACCTGGAGCCTCTCTCTGTGCCACCTCTCCCTCGGATATGCAGGGCTATCACTGAGCAGCAGCCTTTTCACCTGCTCTGCACCATCCCATGGGAGCCATGTAAACATCATACCTTTTCCAGCCTTTAGGTGAAACCTACTCATCAGTGATATCTTAATAATATTTAACAGATGCATGCACCTCCCCTGGGCTCAATAAATACATTCTGGGCTCATCTCCTATCCCACTTAAAAACACTACTTAAAAGAACGGAAGCAAGGGGAAAAATAACCCCAGATGCAGTGCAGTGCCCTGTGGGATGAGGTTTGTGTCTCAGAGCCTTCCTCACACTGAAACCTCCCGTGAGTGAAATATGTCTCACTTGGGGTGAGAGGTAAAGAGATGGTGATCTATCAGCTGCTAAGAGGCGTCAGCACCAAGCAAGAAAGGGGAGAAGCAGGTCCTAGGGGGACAGGCAGAGACCATTAAGCAGCACAGGCTGCAACGTTAGCGGCAAGGGCGTTTATGGAGGCCATCAATCCTCATGTTCCTAAGTCTGGATGGCCCATCAGCTGGGATCAGGCAAGAGTTTCTTCCCCTGCATCATGCAGAGTTGTTGCCAAGGACCTGAATTATGATGCTGAGTTGTGTAGGGGAAAAGGGCTCCGTCTTTTGAAATATCCAGTGCTGGCTCACCATCAAAAACAGTCTAACATGCTGCATGGAGCATCAGACTGGGATCTCCAAGTCCTGAAGCTGCAGGATGGCTGCATGTGACTGCAAGACAATTTTATCTAGACACAATGTATATGTGTTTCCAGCACCCTGGAAGGACAGATGGAATGGTATCATCACTCATTTCTCCATAGAGGCAGCAGAGGTCCAGAGGGATCACAGGAAGGTCTGAATGCCAAGGCAGACCCCTAACTTCTAGCCTTTCCCAACTACTTTCCCCAGGGTGGTGGAAGGAGTTCCTGGCCTGGGACAAAGATGGGGCTGCAGGTGCCCTTTTCACACATTGTCCCATTTCCTCCCTGTCTTCCACAACTGCCCTGTGCCCAAGTGTTGTATTATATGTGAGACTTAGGCAGAGGATCATGGTGTGAGGTTTTTTTGATCTGTATTTGTACAATGCCTAGCAGCTATAGCTGTTCCCCCTGCAGAGCTTAGAGGCACTAGCTTAACAGCCCTAGGAATAACAAAATACCACAAGCACAGTATAGTTTCAGTAAAGAAATCTAACCACACATAAGCAGGGGAATACAGCTTTTTGGTGGGAATAAATGGGTAAAAAAGCTCTTAAGGCTGATGAAATATTCCTATCATCAGGGTTGGGAAAAAAAGGGTCTTTCCTGTCGATTATGCTATTTCCTCAAGCCAGTAATTATTTCCTTCATTTGTTTTAAGCTCTCACAATTATCCTAGTAATCTCAGAGGCTACAAGGATCTCACTCTATGTGTTTATCAGAGACATTTTGATGATGTCCATTTAGACACAAGAAACTTCTCTGTACCTTTATATGGGCAAAGTCATATAGGCAAATTGTCAGGTTTGGGTGGAATTTATATGGGAAAAGGTAAATTCCTGGTGCAATGGCACTAGACAGCCATCTTTAACTTCCTCAGTTTTTCTCCTTACCAAACAGTAAACTGTTGTGTTTTCAGGTGATTAGAAAGAGATGGGCACCTCCTACCCTCCTCTTCTCCCTGCTCCCCCAACATATGCAGTTTGTTAGGGCTGTGAATTTAATTGAGTCATGAACTTATCTGTATCTGATAAAATAAGATCTTCCAGGGACCTTAATACACATCACAAATCATCGTTACGATACATGAAACTTTGGAGATTCAGCTCACTAAATCACCAGTTATCTCTGCATTATCTCAGCCATTCACCAGCTGTGAAGAGTGTGATTGCATAAGGTTGAAGATAACCTCTTGGCCCTCTGTTTTCTGAATTGGAAGACCACCTGGTCAAGGTAGAAGAACTGTGACTTCCAACAGGGAATTTAGTATGGGCATTAATAGGGCAAAACGGCACTTGACAAGTCAGAGGGAAAGACTCTGTGTTAAAAAAAATGCAAAATGTTTGTAGCCTAATCCAGAGCTTTGGATGAGCTTGACTGCAGCATTACCAAGTCAGTCGAAATGGTTTCATAGCTGTGAACATCTTAGAGGAACCTGTTTATAACACCCACCATGGTACATATGCTTAAATAACACTGCTTGACCTGACAACTACACAAACAGAATCCCCTTTTAGAGGACAGTTTTATAGCACCTGTCAAAGATCCTCCTGATCCTCTAACACAAGAACGAAGTGAAGAGATGGGGAATCTAACACCACACC
Source organism: Psilopsiagon aymara (assembly GCA_024733675.1). Lineage (NCBI taxonomy): Eukaryota > Metazoa > Chordata > Aves > Psittaciformes > Psittacidae > Psilopsiagon > Psilopsiagon aymara. Next base: position 3,902 of record JANRGW010032700.1, on the reverse strand, counting down.
CACACGCTGTTTAACCCCACAGAGAAAACACAGGCAAAGTGAAATCCCTCCCAATCTGTCATCAACAACCAACCTGCCAAAAAGCAGCACTGATCTGTAAATACACTGTGGGAAGGAAAATGCATTGTTACCACACGTAAAGATGTGCTTCCTCTAGGAGAGAGGTCTAAAATATGTTCAAAGCTAACCAGCAGCAAGAGGGTCTCCGAAGTATATACTTCCTAAAAGTCCTCAATCTTTTCCACTTTGAGCATTTGGCATGGCTTGAATCAATATTACCGGTGCAAAATCTGTTTTTCTTCAATGGCACAGTGTTAAGGCAAGCCTATGCTTTGCCTTGCCTTTCTGTTGGGATGGACATCAATTGTCAGCTGCTAGGATCATGATCTAATTCTCTGGAAGACAGCAATGGGGTTACCCAGGGGCAATTCATTTGTGTGGGAGTTTTTCTGCATTTGTCACTGAACAGAGATGGATTTTTGCAATAGATCATATATTTTACAATCTTTCTGTCCTGGTCAAAGCAGCAGAATTTGACTGTGAATCTTTTCTTCTCCAGCTCCACCAGTTTAGTTGACGAATACTGAGATCAAGAGTTCAGTATTACTGTCCAGGGCCTAGCACAGTGGGGCTTTGCTGATCAGAAGAGCTTCTAAGTGTTATGTCACATGAAAATACTGTAATACTTTATTATGGTAGTGATTGCTCTTGGGAATGGTCTTGGTATTTTCAGGCTGGGATGCTTACAGTTGCGAAGCCTAAGCAGTATCCATATGCAAGCCGTGGGACTAAGCTCCCAAATAATAATTGGAAATACAACAAGTACTGTCAATATATAATCAGAGAGTTGGCCAGATGATCAAACTCAGGTGTCTGCCCTATCTGCTTATAAAATATACAAATACGTAGCTTAGAGAAAAGGAAGAGAAGATAGCATATCTCATAGATCTGTGAAACAAAAATATTGGCTAGAGAGAGTGTAGCAGAAAAATTCCTTCCCACAGAAAAGGTGATTTGATAGAAAATTAAGTACTGTCACTATAAATAAGGAAAGATGAGACATTCTGGAATAAGGGAACTTTGCCCATATAAATATATGGGTAGTATAAATATATGGGTAGCCTCAGTACAATGCACCTCAAAAATCAGCTTTATAGTTGACCTGAAAACACAGGACAGGCAGAGTGCGTGGGGGGACAGTTCATTCAAAGCTCTGAATTAACCAATAATAGAAAGAGGACACCAGTAAGGACAGTTACAGGCATCCCTATGAAATATGCCAGGGAAGAGGTGGAAGAGATTGCTCAGTCCAGATCAGAGACACCTCCATCACCAAAGCTATCATCAGACCAAGCCTGCAATCTCAGCCTAGGAAGGTGATCTACCCTTCCTTTCTTGAGGCTCCCCACTGAGATGGGGGAAAGCCATTTCCTTTTTGAGTCTCTTTGCCTGGTCTATGAATTAAGATGCTACTCTCCAGGGATATCCATCTGGAACGCATCTGACATATTTCACCGGTGTTGCATTTGGCTCATGGGAATTGCTGTCCTCCCAAATAAGATCAGGGGTCCATCTACCCCATCTGCCTGTCTCTGAGAACAGACAACACCAGATGCTGGAGGTGAAGTTGCAGGAAACCCCTGTGGTCAGGAGTTATAGGATATCCTACCTAGGGAGACATTTTCCTTAAAAAATCCTATTGCTGAATGTTAACGAATGGGCTGGAACGTGAGGTTTCTGCCTTCTCTAAGAATATGTGCTTGTGAGCGAACACAAGAAGTTGCTATTTCTGGGTTGCCCTCCCTCGGCTGAGCTGCTGTAAATAACCATATATGCCGATGGCCTGCTCCTGCTGAGAAAGAAAATGTGTTAGCTTAAAACTCAATGAACTCCTAGTTCAACCCTGCCTCTTCCTAAATAAATAAACTGCAATAAAATAAGAGTTTGGCTCATGTTTGATCAGCTTCATCCATCTGAACACACCCCACTGCTCCTGAACCAAGTATGCATTGAAGCAAGATCATACTAGAATTGCACAGCAAGTGAGACTGTGAGAGCTGGCTCTGCTAGGTATAGTGCTTTCACAACAGGACATAAATCTTCCTGAGAGCAGGAGGACAAAGGGAAGGTAAAAAGGAAAGCAAAAACAAGGTGCTGCTCTAACTTTCTACAAAGGGCCCAGTCAGAAAACGCAAGCTTGAAGTCTTGACATGGTGTGCTTACATTCAATATGTGCTTACATATTTTTGTTTTACAGAGTGAAAAAAGTAATAAAAGCCTTGCATTCCACAGCAGCAAGTCAGAACAAAGATGAGACTGAAGCCATGTCTGCAGGAGAGAAACTGCAAAGATGCAGCACAGTTACCAAGAGAGAAAAGGAGCCAGCACTGTGGGGGTGTGAGCTGTACCTCCAGGGCTGACTACTGGGAGACTGAAAGCTACTTTCCAGTAAAGGCCTTGTCCACAAAGCAATGGGGGTGTCTGAATCCATGGGTTCCCACCGACTGATTAATTACTTGCTCTGTAAAGGAGCTGAGTGAAGATAATGCTTAGGAAACAGAGGGAAAGTGCACCTTCTGCAATTCTCTGCACTTCAGAACTGGATGATGTTCTAATCAGCACAATGTTTCACTTTTTGCATCTACTGTAAGGCATTAGATGGTTGAAATCTTTTCAGCAGCAGTGAGAGAATTGGCCAGAGTTTCAGCGGGAGAGGAGTTATATATCTGATGAAGGAGTTATATACCTGATGAATGAGAAAAGGTTAGGTCTGATACAGTGCTGTTGGACTCAGCCACAATTATTTACCTATATACTATATAATTAGTGCCAGTTCTGATCAGGGAATAACAAACAACACAACTCTGTGGATTTTCATATCCCAGCAAGTGTCCTATCCTTGGCTCTGCTGCATGGAGTCAGGCTAATTTAGCCTGCAGGTAGTGAGTAGCTCAGCAGGTCATTTGACACCGAGAATGACTGATGAATCGTGGTTTCCTGTGACTTTCTGCCTCATGAGTCATCACGCATCCCAATTAGTTGATGTTAGAAAGGCTGAGCCCATGCCCTGGCTTTCCCCAGACATCAGCACTGAAGGAGTTCCCCTCCTTCAGCCGGTGCTCACCTTATAATATGATCCATAAGATCATGATGTTATAGGAGAAGAAAGACAAGCCCACACAGTGCAGTCTTGTTCTAGGAACCAGAGTGAACAAGGTAACAGCCCTCCCTGAAATGACTGCCTCTGAGAATCCAGTAACTCCTGGTCTGCATCTGAGACAGACAACTCTACCAGTCCTTGTCAGACAAACTCCCTGTCCTGCTCTTAGGGACTCCCAGACGTGACACATTTCCAGCCTTTCTCAGCGGCTTGTAAGGCATCAGTGTTATCCTGCTCACTTTAGCAAGAAAACAAAACTGAACTGTATAAGGCCCTGAGCAACCTGACTTTGAAATACCTAACTTTTAACTACTTTTGAGCTACGTAACTTCAAACTTGCTTTGAGCAAGTTTGGATTAGAGACCTCCTGAAATGCCTTTCAGCCTAAACTGACCCAACCTAAGCTGTGTCTCTCTAAGAGGACAGTGACCACTGGAGATGTGGCACAGTATTCCTCATGTTTGGATACAATCAGGCAGTGATAGGCTGAGCTCTGCAGCAATGTGGTACTTTGATTGCTGAAAGACAGCAGCCTACAGAGAAGGTGGAAAAGGCAAACTCCATTTGTTGGTTTTATTTAATCCTTCCCAAACTTGTCCCAATCAACACAAAAGAGCTTCTCTTGACAGAAAAAAAAAGGGGGGGGGGGGGGAAGGGAAGGGAAGGGGAGGGAAGGGAAGGGAAGGGAAGGGAAGGGAGGGGAAGGGAGGGGAAGGGAAGGGAAGAATCCAGAATTTCAGAA
>JANRGW010032698.1:0-42413 GCA_024733675.1 Psilopsiagon aymara | reverse complement strand
TCCTTTCCTTTCCTTTCCTTTCCTTTCCTTCCCTTCCCTTCCCTTCCCTTCCCTTCCCTTCCCTTCCCTTCCCTTCCTTTCCCTTCCCTTTCCCTTCCCTTTCCCTTTCCTTTCCCTTTCCATTTTTTATTTATATTTTTCCCCCCAGAGACTATTTGGGTGCTGACAGCGATCACACTTGTTCATGCCACCACTTGTGCTTTTGAGCTGCCTTCTGAGGTCTAATCATAACAAATAGACTTAGTTGCAAAAAATAGTATATAAATCTGCACCTCAGTGTGGTGAGAGATTGCTGCCTGTTGTGGCAAGGCGAAGCTAATGGCTTCTATGTTGATCTCCACAGAGGATTGAGCATGATCCTATGGAAGCTACATACAGTTCTAAAGTAAGTTATTATCAAAGTTTGCAACTGTGTAATGGAGGTGCACTGCTGAACAGGCTTCAGGTATTGCATTGATTTAGCTTGGTGATGGTTTCCCTGGGCAACCACAGATTTTAGGAACTGTGAAACTGCTAAATTCAAGGTTGATGATCCTAAAAGTGTCAGACAGGTTGCTGAGACAACACTCCTTCAGAGCAAAATGTAAAAGCCTGCTTCCTTGTCTATTAGTTTCCATCAGCTAAACCAGAAAAAAAGAGTTAATGGAATTTGAGAGCAGCATATCTAAAGAATCAAAAATGAAAAACAGTGTGAAAAAAATCTGTTCTCCTTCCCTCAGCAGGAAGGGGTGAAAAAGCACAGAACACATCTCATGGGCCTTAAATTTTATTATTTAGAGCAAGCTTAAACATGCAGATAACAGAGCTGATGAATCCTTGGCCAATTGCATGAAATGCATCAAGCTGCTGATTTTATTGTGCTGGCTTTCAGAACTGAAAGATGTTGTGTATGTTGGGAATCATCTGAGCAGATCTTCATTAATTGTTTATTTTCAGGAGATAAGAATATAGAGAGTAATTGCCTTTTGGCTGTAAACTTGATCTTTCTGATGTTAGTGGCAGCCTTACTGTGGACTGCCATGGGAAGGTGGATAAGATCTGTAGTTCTAGCCCTCTTTATATGTCCCAGCCACCCAAAATACAATGAGGAATATCTCCTGTGGCATTATTGGACAACAGCCATCTCTACTCTTGAAAGAAAATCCATGCTAAAGAGTAGCATTGGTCTCTCTGAGAAAAAGATTGAGGAATTTTTTACCTGTTGTGGAGTCTGTTGCTAGAACCATTCAACTTGCTTTGTTACAGTTATATTTTTACCAAAGCACTAGGAAGGCTGGAGCTCACCATCAAGTTTCCTCTTTCGTGCTCCAGTGCTGAAGAAGTAATCCATGTTTACCAAATCCCTGCCAAGTTCAGTATTCATTCGACTGCCAATAGTCTGGTTGGTCGAGTTGGGAACTTTGCTTGAGAACACAGGCATATAGTTTGGCAGTGGCTTCTGCTCCTTTTTCTTACCCTCGATAAAACAAACACCATTAATAAGTTTTCAGAATTATATCCAGTGCTTGTTACAAAAATACAAGTTACTGAGATTATTTATAGTATCACTTTTGCCTTCAAAGTTAAGAGTTTGAATATACTTAAAAATGTCATACTGAATGTGCATGGAAGTGCTGAAGAAATCAAGTAAGACAGTTGTTTTCTCCTGTCTTATGTGGGAATAGGATAACACAGGAAAATAAATAATTTTCAAACGTGTTGCATAAAATGTCAGCTGAGACAGAAGTTATCCTGCTCTAGAATGGTCATGAAGTGGGAGGTATTTTGTTTCATTTTTAGTTAAATGTCTTGGATTTCAGCATGATGACATGATCTTACAAGTTTGCTCCTAAGAGGCTGATTCTTCTTCATTTGTCTTTCTGTGGAGTTGCTAATACAAAACAGATTGAACACATGCATGTGCTGTATTTCTTCACTGCATAGGCAGCAGATGAAAGGCACTTCAGTTCTCTTTTATTTTTCTTGAAGAGTTTAGTCTTATAGCATTTGCCAATTATGCCTAAGTATGCTTCAATTTTAAATACTAGCCTAGCTCAGATGGATCAAAACCTAAAGGAGCCTGGATTACAGTTGAATGTTTGTTCAAAGCTTACCATTTGGTCATAGTCCTTTAGGAAACTCCAGTTCTGGTACCTTGGGATAGAAGTGAAAAATGGCAGTGTAAAATTGACTGTCTTTATCTAGAAAAGTTAATGTTGGTCGTATTTGAATATCTATTTAACTGCTCAATTTGATACTTACAACCCAGCTGTTACACCTGCAACCTCTTTGCACCAAAAACCTGTCTCTTCCATGGTGAAGCACAGGGGTTTTTTTTATTCCCATAGAGACCTCATACGACATGAGGAGTGGAGCTTTTTTGCTAAAGGAAGATGATCATATTATGTCCACAGTGTATTCCTTGTGCAAATGTAGATGAATAAGCAAAATCTTGAGTCGCTCTAGCAAACTTTTGACCCATGACTTGAGCAAGACAAAGATTCTTATTTTCTAAGTGGCAGGTCCTCTGCTGGCAGAAGTCCCTGGTGGGAATTTCCAGAGCTGTACTTGTTGCAGGCAAATGCCCACAGGAATATTTTGTGCAGATAGGCAGCTATGCTGGGTGTAAACTGAGTCAGAAGACCTGAGTTTTGCTCTTCAGCTCAGTTCTGTATCTGGTGTGGGACTGCAGGGCAAGTCCTTTCATTTTGTGTCCTTTGGTTTCCCTGGCCTGAAACTGAGAAAACAAAAGTTCACCTGCTATTGTAAAAGTGCAGTGGGATCAAGAGAGAAAAGAGTTGCCTACAGCTGTATTTGCAGCAGGGCTCAAGGGACACCAGGGTTGACTCTCTGAGCTGGTTACCTGTGTCTGTACAGTGCTGCATCTGAGCTCATCGATCTTGTGCTGAATGTACATCCTACTGAGTTGAACTCATTTCTACAGCAGAGCCATGTACCCCATTGAGTTAGGAGCATTGAATTTCTGTGCTGTGCTGCCCCGTCCAGTGCATATATACCCTAAGTCCGTGTAAAAGCTAATTTATGATTGTTGTATTTATCAGTATACCTTTTGGTATACCAACACAGCACAGAGGTCCTAAAGTTTTTATCTTACTATGCCAGCCACTATTTGAACATACAGATTTGTGTGTTACTGGATGGTGTTAATTACTGAGAAATGCTTGGGTCTCGTATATTCACCTATATTCACTTTAAGTCAGACCACTAACACGTAGCAGGCTTTTCCCATCATCATTTCTGGTAGGGGATGTAGAGCTGAAGGGCAGCTCTCTGGAGGCTGTAGCATTTGTAGTCTGCTGAATCCAGCTTTAGGCATCTGTCCTTCACATGCCCTTCCTGACCTTTTACAAAAGTTTCTGTCTTTGTAGCTGTGATTGCAGAGCAGAACATGCATCAGCTGAATGATGTGCTATCTTGCTTATCCATGAAAATGAGTCTGTGCCACTATCCCTGACTGTGAACCCCAGGGGCAGCTAGAGTCCCTTCTGCTGCCTTAGCTAGGGAGCAGGTATGGAATGTGCTGGGCCCATTTGGCAAGAGTCTGAATGCACAACTGGGGGAGAGTAACATAGAACCATAGAGTCGTAGAATAGTTAAGGTTGGAAAGGACTTTAAGATCATCTAGTTCCAGCCCCCCTGCCGTGGGCAGGACACCTCACACTAAACCATAACATCTTTCTAGCCACTCTCTGAACACTTTCCAACAGGTCCATGTCTTTCCTGTGATGAGGGTTCCAGAGCTAGACACTGATCTAGGTGGGGTCTCACCAAAGCAGAGGGGCTGAGTCACCTCCCTCAACCTCTGGCCATACTTCTTTTGATGCAGTCCATGATACAATTTGCCTTCTGGGCTGCAAGCACTTACTGTTGACTCATGTCCAGCATTTCATCCAACATCGCCACCATGTCCCTAGCTTTGCAGCAGTCCTGGTTCAGCCTTTCCCCTAGGTAAAGGGAGCCAGACAGGATTTCAAATGCATCCCTGGGGAAATCAGAGCTGTGATTTGCATCTCCTCCAGAAGGCTGAGGAGGATGAGAGTTTTCAGATGGTTTCTTTTCCCATTCTGAAAAATCCTCAGAGTGATGTTCTTTTTCCTTCCTCTCCTTTAACTTGTCTAGTGCACAGTGGGAGCTGGAACTGATTTTATTTTTACCAAGGATATTGTTCTAACAGGCATATTCATGCTGTATACTGAAGTATGAACATAAACACTCAAGATATGTGGCAGAGACAGAAAGGATCTTAATTTCAGGTTCCTTAAGGTTACTGTATACACAGTTAAAGCTTAGTTTGTATTTGTGCAGTTCAGTCTGCTCAAACACTGTAACAATGGGGCATGGTCAGTACATTTACAGATTGGGAATACAGAATCTTATTTTGGCAGAACACTCTGTTCAACTCCCATTTCAGCCATTTCCAAGAATATGGGAAGAGGTGATAGTATCAGTGTGTCTGCAATAAATTATAAAGGTTGGCACATTTAAATCTTCATTCTGGAAATTTCTATAAAGCTAAAAGACAATTAGCATGCAATTTTTTGCATCCCTTTCAGCTTAAGCCCAGCATGCCACTAGATACTAGCATAGATTTTTGTCCAGAGAAGACAGACAGAGATAATAGGGTCTGATTCCAAAGTCCCTGCAGAAGAAAATTTCTTTTCATAGTATAGACTTGGGATCAAGCCCCAAGACTGTCAGGGAGCATCAGTACCAATGTCAAGATGAGTAGAAGAGGCATGAACTGGAGCAAGTGACTCACCAGATCTTTCTTCCTCTCTGTTCAGCCTCCAGAGACTCTCTCCAGATCTTATCCTGTTGAACCTGGTCATGCTGCAGTGCTGCCTGCTCATCTGCCCAAGCCCGAGTAGCCAGTTGTGCAACGACAGGTCTTCTGGGCTGGGTGCTGCCAAGAGACGCAGATGGAGCTAAGGCTGGTTGCCTCAGAGATGTGGTTGCTGGTTGATGATGCCTAACCAAGGTATTTCTTCTGAATCCAGAACCCTTTCCCAACTTGTCCATTTTGAAACTCACCTTATCCCAGTATCATTAGGTATATTGTGACAGTTATGAATGTTAAACCTATTTTTGCGCTTTCAAAGCTTCATCTCTCCTAAGTTTTCTTTTAGTTGCTGATTTGGAGTGCTTTCAGAAAATGAAGGTGCACAGCAGCAGTAACAGACAGTGGTCAGTGCTGTTTTACTTCCCTTTTATTTAATGCTCATTTCCTACTGCTTTGTGTTGCTTTGTTGCTTGAACGCTGAGCTAGTTCTCATGGTAGCTGCAATTTTGTGAGAATCGACTGTTGCTGAAAGCCATCCGATCTCCAGCTGTACTCAGCAAACTGCCACTTTAAGAGGTGATTACTGCTGCTGGCAGCTGAGACCACCTTCTATTCAAATTCCTTAGAACAATGAAGTCTGGCTTAGTGGCAGAGGGTGCTATGGAGATTGCTGCTGAGTGTGTGAGGAGGACTTTTGTTGTGGTTATGTAGCAGAAGCAAAACCTGAAAGCTGCCCGTTTCCCTGGTGTGTTTACTGTCTATTGGAAAGAAGTCTGACTTGTGAATATTCATCAGAAACGGAGCAGAGACCCAGTGGGACAGCTGCTGGGGCCTTGAAATAGATTTTTGGCAGCGCTTGTTTGTTTGAAATAAGATATTTCAGTGAATCTGTGCTGAGAGCTCCTTATTTTCGGATTAAAAAAAAGGGCAGCCAGAGATCACCAGAAGTCCCTTTTAAGTATTTAGAGATTAGTGCAGAAGGTATTAAGCAACTATAAGTAGCTTTTAAGTAACTATTAACACAATACAGGGCTATTAGCATGCAAAGTGAGAATTTTCAAAACAGTGTCCAAATTGTCAGTGTTTGTCTCTACAGTCAGCCTGTTAGGTTTCTGTGGTATGGAAGTCACTTTCTCAAGTACGTGTGACCTTGCAGGAAAATGGAGTATTTTAAGTATAAATTTCCTCTGAAATTCTTGACTGACTTGTTTTTGAGTAGTGTGGATTAGCTCCAGATGAATTCTAGCCTCTTGCTTCATCTTCCTGGTAAATGCTAACTTTGAATCTACTTTTTCAGGAGATTCTGGCAAACTTGCCTGCTTGCAGTGTCAGGAAATGCATGCTGTATTTGGCAAATAATTTCTTTTAAAATAGTTGCAACTATGCAACAACCCAAACACTGCATGCAGGAAATACTTCTATATTTGGAGAAATTATTCTGACTCGAAGATTGCCATAACATAAGAAGAGGTAAACTCCACCTCAAACCATAATTTTTACTTTGGGTTTGAATGAAATTTTAGTGGACTTTTTCTTTGTTTGCTCATTTTTCTGAGACAATTGAAACCTGAAAAAAAGAAAAAAAAGTCTTGTGTTCATGCAGGATTATCCTGAATTGAAAGTACGAATTGTTTGCCAACCTAACCTGATAGTTGTCTCTGTTCCTCTCGTGGAATCTGCTTATTCTGCTGCATTTGTTCCAGGGTCCAGTCCAAGTTGGAATGTGTGCAGCTGGTTGGAGAATGGGGTTTTAGAAGCATCTAGCTGCTTTAAAAGGAAGCTGAGGCACATTTGGAAGACCCAGTGCATTAATCAGTGTGCATGGGATTTTTAGCTCCTGATCAGGTCAGGGTAGGATCTTGATGTGAAATCTATTCCTATGCATGGAATGCTTTTTAATTCTTGTTTACAAAGTTCTTGTGTTATTTGAATTCTAATCTTTTGTTGAAGTCAATTTCTTCAAATTAAACATAATAATAAAGATCACTATTGAGCTGAGTACATAGCCTCCAAATGACTACTTGTAGCCACCGAATAAACTGGACCAGAAAGATTACAAGCAGGTATGCTTATGACGTTGAGTGGTGTCTGCAAAGATGCAGGGGTTTTAACTACCATAGTTTTGATGCAGCTGTAGGGCTACAAAGTGTCTTTCAAAACATCTTACTGAAAGTGAATTCTTGGGTTACAGCCAGCCCTGTTGGCCTCAGAATCCACAATCTCAGAAATGAAGAAAGTCTGAACTGTCTAGGACATCTATAGGCCTAAATCAAAAGTGAGCTATGAATTGGACACTTCATAACATTCAAGTGTTTCCTCTGGAAATAATAGATGGGAATGGGATCGTGGCTGTTTAAATAAGGTAGAGTTTAAAAATTATTATTTTAAAATGTATCTGCTGTTTCCAAAAACTGGTCACTAACAGCTGATAATTTAAAAATTATCCTATATTCTGTTGGGACTAGAAGACATCAGAGTGTGATTGTGCACCATTGAAGCACATCCAGGAGAGTACAAGGATGACATTTCTGGGTGTTACTCTAGATTCCTTACTGAATATACTATTAGCCTATTTAGGCCATTTACCAGAGTAGCAGCTCAGCAGAACTGCTGCAGAGACTGAACTGTTTCCCCTTGTATTGCCATCTGCCAGGTTATTACTTTATTTGTTCATTATTACAACGTGGGACATTTAAGCAGGGAATTCATTTGGACTGGCACACCTGATCTACTGCGTACTTCTTTTCATTCTGCAGTAGAATAGGTTGATGTTTACTGTGTCTTTGTGCCATAAGTTTGTATGTAAATTGATTATAGCATTTTATTTTTTCTGGTTAGGGACATGAAACTTAAAAAAGTTATGAGTGTCACTGTAGGAGATGGTGCCTTTGCTTAAGAGTTTTTTTAGGGGTTAGTTTCTCTGGCAAGCAGTCTTGGTGCCTGTCATTCTGAGGAAGGACTTGACTGAGGTTCATCTTTTGGTATTTCCAGGCAAGTGATGATACATACTACAAATTCATCTGTGAAAAATATGTTATTTATCTCTGTCAAAGGAAAAGATGTCTGGAGAGGTTTTTTATGGAGAAAAAGGTCCAGGTGTTTGGACAAAACATTTTTGTTTGACCACAAGAGGGTATTGCAGTATAAGTTATGTAAGATTTCAGCTAATGTTTGTCTTTGTATGTGCTGCTTTATTTTTAAAATACACAGTAGTTGGGAAGATCGGATTTTGTATGCCATTATTTGACATCCTTGTCCAGAGGCAATTTCTGAGCTGTTTATTCTAAAAATTTTTTTGCTTTTATAGGAACAAGTTTCTAGAAGCTCAGGCAGTTCTCATAAATTTCAGGGAGCTCAGAGGCTTATTCTAAACCACTGTAAAACTTAATGGAAATTGCTTGGCTAAATGCAAGAATGTATCAGCTACAGAAGAGAACTAATAATATGAGATGAATGTGTTGCTGCTTTGGTTGGAAATGCGTGTTTGTCCAGGATGAGTGCTGTCAAAGTCACTGAGACTCTGATCTGATTTTCCCCTTTGGTTCTAATTGCAGGATAAGATCTGAAATCTTTCTTAGCTTATTTGTGCTTCCCAGATTTCTCGTTTGCATCCAAGTCTTCTACAGTTGGTTTGCACTGTTTTCATAAGTTCGTACTGTGTTGGAATTCTCACCTACAAAAGTTGTCTTCTAAACTTGTGTTACCAAATGTTCATGTCATGGTCTGTACAGTTAAGGCCATGGAAGAGGGAGCAAGAAGGATTTCTGGATTCTCCCTCTTCTAGGTCTGCTGCTGAATTTAGGAGAAGATGCATGGTATGCCTAGCTTTCTCTCAACTAGCCAACCTGTAAAAGAAGAAAGATCACAGCCATATCACATTATATGTGAAGAGCAGATTGGTGATTTGGTGGCCAACAAAGCAATTTTCATGTAAGAAATTTTGTGTATGTGAGATACTGCAGAGATTTAAGAAACATGCACATTTGAAAACAGCATATATATTGTGTGAAAATCATGCAGGAGCAAAACTGTCAGCTGGCAGAGAGAGCATCTCCCTGGAGACCACAGCTTTTCAGAGCTGATCACCATTCAGAAGATCTCTGGCACTTCACCTATAGTATGGAGACCCTCATTTAATCTTCCAGTATAAAAGGTATTGCTTGCCTCAAACAGTGACATTCACCTTGTCACCATCATCTTCCTCAAATCAATAAAGATCAGCTAAGTCAGTTAAGACTGCAGGCTGGAAGATGGGCCATGTCGACGGCTAGTGGAGCAATATGTTAGCTGATTGGCCAGAGGATGCTGAGCACCCAGCAGAGATGTGGTGAATGGCAGAGCAGAACTGTGCTGCTTTCTCACTGGCCCTAGCCTTTAATCACCAGGGGCCCTAGAAAGCCTGGAGGTGTCAGATCCTGCTGACAAGCTGTGTCTTGGGCTGGCAGGAGCAGAGTGTTTGGGTTGTTGTATGCAATCAAACCAAAAACAACTCCTGCAAACTACCAGTTTGGAGTAAGACTCCTGTTAAGCAATTATGTAGCTGCTCATTTAAGGGCATCATGTGTGAAGTTTTTCTGTAGCTTTCAAAAAAATACAAACTTCTTTCTTGTCTTGATGGAGTTATGCAGAGAGAACCTGGGAAGTTGGGCGTCTGTTGCGTCGGCAGCGTACAAATGCCACTGGGGGAATGTCTGCTTTCAGTGACAGAGTCTGACACTTTGAAATAAAATCAAGGCTGTAATGCAGATTGTAAAAAACCTGTTATATTTTTTTTCATCCTGTTATAAATTCTAGTGTTACACAGTACATTAGGCACTGATAGACAGTTTGCTTTATTTGAAACAGAAATGATTTATTTGAAAAAATACTATTTTCTTGAAAAAATTATTAAATAGCAGCTATTTCATAGACTCTCTAGGCCTGTTATGTTAGAGTCTTCTGTTTAAACCAGCCACCTGAGCAAGGTGATGGAATTTCAGGGAGGGAGCACTGCAGGGCTGATGTGTGAATAGGGATGTTTGAGGGGGAAGAGCTATGAGTATAGGAAGGTGTGTCTCACTGGCTGAGAAATGTTTTAAGTTGCTATTTCACATAATGTCAGTCTTAGAGGCTAGATCCTGTCAAGAAGTGCAGTGTTGCATAGACAATCAAAGTCATCTTCATTAGTCAGTTGTTAAGTCACATCCTCACCACACCAGGGAGCTCTGGTAGCTGCATAGTGGAGCTTGGCTTTATTTGGTTTATCCTCTGTTCCCTTGCACAGTTCCTTAGCTGGTCTAAGAGAAATTCTGTGTATAAAGTGATGAAGTCCTTGTGAAAACGCTGTGCTTCATACTGCTTGAGTACCTGGGACAACAATTTGACCTCTGAAGTCTGGTGTAGCCCTGCTTTTCCATGCTTCTGCAATATACGTCTGTTAGTAGTATCAGTTTATGATCAGTTTGTAACAGCAGAGGAGAAGCTGCTTCACAAATACTACAAAGATACAATTTTCTGTCTTTGCTACCTGGGGCACTATAGTACTTACAGGTGTATTTTATCCTGTGAATTGCTATAGTATCTCACTATATATTTCAATGCTCAAGATGCTATTCAGTAATTTTTTTGATTCTTCTGTGCCTGCACTTTAATACACTAAAGGCTTCATTTACCATCTGCTCACCATATTCATAGGCCAGTAACTTCTGTTTTGATGTGAAATACCAAAAATTCTCTTCTGCAATGTAGGCAAAGTTTTCAAACCGTGGTACTTAAAATTTGTTTTAAATTGTGTTTTTAGCTACTAAATGCAAGGGACCTATTTTTTTTTCAGATGTTCTTAACCTTTGCAAATTCTGTTGGCTGAGAATTGAGCTATTTCCTTTTAGACTTTTTCAAGATAACTGTCAGAGTCTAAAATTGGGAATACTTGTCTGAACATGCCAATCACAAGTTTTCTGGTTTTTAGCAAAGCTTTTAGCATCTTCATTGCAGCTATTAGTAGGTTTCCGTCTTAACTGTAGAAGCTAGTGTTAAGTCACGCTTCATTCTGGTGTTTGTCCAACTCTGACTGTTGGGAATAAGAAGGAAGTTCTTCCTAAAGGCAGGATGTTCCCATAATTGTGTGCAGGGGGGGTTGTGCATAGCCTTTTTTTTTTTTTTTTTTTTTTTTGACATATGAAAATGTAGTAACAAATTTCTTGAACTCATAAGAGAGAATTCAAATCTGAAGGGACCTCAGGAGGTCTTTTGCCCAATTTGGTCCTCAGAGCAGGATTAGCTATAAAATCAGACCAGCTGCTCAGGGCTGCATGCCATTGGTCTTGAAAGCCTCCAAGGATGGGCACTGCACAACCTTTTGGGATAATGTG
Source organism: Psilopsiagon aymara (assembly GCA_024733675.1). Lineage (NCBI taxonomy): Eukaryota > Metazoa > Chordata > Aves > Psittaciformes > Psittacidae > Psilopsiagon > Psilopsiagon aymara. Next base: position 31,283 of record JANRGW010032698.1, on the reverse strand, counting down.
TTTTGCCACTTGGCTGTCCTCATGATGAAGTTTTGCCTTACATATGGTCAGAACATCTCTTGTTTCTACTTGTGCCTGTTATTTTATTCTCCCACCAGGCACTGCTGCAAGCAGGCTGGGGTTTTTCTCCAGTAACCTCCTTGCAGGTACTGTGAGACTGCCCTTGAGTCTCCCCCTGGCATTCTCTGCTCCATGCTGAGCAGGATTTCATCAACAACCACATTACCTGTGTTTCCCAGATCTGTCAGATCTTTAACCTAATTCACTGCATTCTTGTCACTGTCTGATTTGACCATGTACACTGCTCATGCCCAGCAGGACAGATGCTACATGAGACCTATAAAGGAAAGTAACAAAGTGCCAGGAATCTGCAGTCTGTTTTGCCATTCTTTTTTTGGATCACCTGCCCTGTTCTGTAGTTCAGTACAGCCTTATTCCTTCTACGGTTGTAGACAGCTTCTTTGTTTTGCTGTGGGAGCTGGAAACTTTTGCTCCCTGAAGAAATGGACAGCCAGAACAATGAAATCTTCTGGATGTGTTTGGAGCATTGTATTTTTAGCTCAGTTGCGTAACAGTTCACATGCAAATACTCCAACAGTAAGGCAAAAGTGAAAGGAAAACAGCTGTGTCCCTACACCTTAGGGCCAGAGCAGCCAAAGAAACTTGGAACAGCTTTCAGACCAGACTGTCATTGTACCAGATCCTTCATTAAAGATCCTGTTATACTTTAATGAAGAGAATGGGAACTTGACCCTTAGCATGGGCTATTCCAGTTTTGAGGACAGGTCCCAGTTTTTAGGAAACTTTTTGCTTAGGTTATTACTTAAGAAAGCTTCCAAAGCAGTGGACAGCTATGAATTAAAAATACAGTTGCAGAATTAGGATAAAACCTTACTTTCTTACTACTGACCACATAAGGCGAAAAAGGCATGGCTGTATCCTACTTTTTGTGTGAAACATCTACATAATGTACACGTGTGCTGTATAAGGATTATATATCTCTCTTTAAAAATCCAGCTTTCATCACAGTGCTGACATAAGTGCACCTACCAGCCTCTTCCACATACAGATCATTAAAACACTTTTCAGCAAAACTAAGATTGTGTAAAATAGTTGACCTGTTCAACCTGCAGTAGTTCATCAGGAAATATAATGAGATCAGTGAATCTTTGCTGAATGTAAAGCAGGGTTTTCAAAATGCTCCCAGGATCTGGAGTCCCAGGACAGAGAGCAGAGTAAAGCCAGCAGCATGACAGCATGGAGAACCCTATCAGGTAAGGTGTCCTACAGCTTCCACCGTTCCTGCTGCTTAACAGCGGGAACCTCAAAGCTTTGGGGTATTGGGCTACTGAGTCCTTGGTTTCTGGGCTAACTACTCAAGGTTTCTATATCGTTTTTTTTAAAAAGTGGAGAAGATAACAAGCAAAATAGGGATATTCATGTGTTTCTTCATTCTTGATGATCTGCTGCAGTGTTCCATGTTTCTCATTAGTAGTTTAAATCATAAAAAGAACATTCTGCAAATACTGGTTCTTGTCTGCCATGCATGCTAAGGATCCTTCAAATATATTCTAAATTGTTTAAGGTTGACTAACCTATGGAAAAATAGTTGCATCAGTTGAGTTAGTCACTCACACAGGAAAATAGAAAGTCCTAGGGTACTTGAGAAATCCATGCATGGCCAGCAGATCCATAGCAAAACTTCAAGAAACTTAGTCTTTCTATGACAGCAGGAGGAAAAGGCAGGAACATCTATCTGACTGTTGGATTGCTCTAGATGACTATGAGTGCATAAGTATTCACATTTGATGTCTGTTCAAGACTGTTTTACAAGCAAATCTCCTGGTCATCTCCACTTACTGTGTTTTGGATGGGGTAGTCTTGGAGCAAGTAGGCTGTGTGGGCCCCTGGATCGTTGCTGGAAGAGAGGGCAAGCTGCACCCTCTCTCCAGTTGCTCATAGGTGTAAATGCTATGGACCAGGAAAGAGCAGACAGCTTCTGGCCTGCAGAGTGGATTCAATGTCCTTGTGAGTACCTAACAACAGTTGGCTTCACTCCACAGATGCACATACCTTGCTATTGCAGACATTCCCTAGACCTTTGTTGCCTATAATGTTGTTGGAGATGCTCTCATGGAGCCCTACATGCAGATGTTGAAAATGAGATTTCTTGATATGCAGGAAATGTAGAACTACACCTACACTAGGAAAATAGTGCCAGGCATGCTCTCTGAATGGGAGTCAGAAACCTTTCATACCTTAGCAGAAGAAGTTTACTATTGATTGCGTTATATTGCAAAATACTTTATGTTACTTATTTGCTGCTTTAAAAAGGACTTACCTAGGAGTAAAAGGAGAAATTGGGTGAAAGACTTTGTAGAAAAACGACTTAAAATTCCAGTCTTGTGTTAGAGGAAAATATGTAGGGTTTTGTCTACTTGATATGGTTTATATTCCTAATTCCAGCCATTCTTTCATAAGAGCTTTGCCTATATACTTGAACCTGCCAGTTAGGGGATTAAAGATGTGTCTGGACTGGCTTTTTTGCAAGTCTGATTATGATAATCACCTATGCCATTAGCATAAAATGAAAAGCAGAATCTTTCTTATACTTGTAGTTCTAGTAGGAGACCAGTTCACAGAAAGCAAAAGTTTTGCTGGTGAATAAGAATATCCATTCTGGAAATAGCCTGCACCAACTCTGGAGTTAAAATGGTACCCTACTCTTGCAAAATGTTAATTTAGGGATTTTGCCAAAAGCATCTCTGTGTTGTACCTCTTTGCTCTTTGCCTATTTCCATTCATCCAGGGTCTAATTAACGTGCTGTGATGTGGATATTCACCTAGGCTGCATACTGGACTTTCACAAACCTACAGTTTTGCAAGAGGACTAGAAACCAGCAACAATCAAAGCAGACTTTACAAATTGCTTCTCCTTGTTAAAGCCTTTATCACAAAATACAGGTTAAAGTGCCATTTTTAACCTAAAAAAAAAAAAAAAAAAAGAAAGTTTATCTTGCTTTTCTACATACCTTTGTTTCTGGTGAGCATTCAAGTTCATTTCCTTAGAATAAGGACTTCTCAGAGCCATGCTGTGTAATGGCTGCTTTATTTTATACTTTCTGTTTTATAGACTCCACTATTGGTACTGTTGTTAGCCGGGAGAAGTAAATAGACTTTGAGAAAAAGATTGCACCATAGCAACCCTCAGCTTCTGTTTACAGTTCAAGTAAACGGCTGTGCCGCAAACATTTCTGTCCTGGGGAACTTTCTAAACCAGTGCACTAATTGGTTTAATAAGGAAAGGATTAATGTAGATAAGCAGAAGACAAATTTACACTCTAGATTTAAATGGTGAATAACTTAATTTTCTAGAAGCTGCCAGCAAATAGCACATCACAGCCACTCCAGAGGGAGAGGGTATTTTCTTACTGATGTATTTTACAAGCAAGTACATGACAGTTCTGAGGGAGAGGTTCCTGTAAGCACTCATCAGAATGTGAGTTCTCCGTTCAAATCAATATTAAAGCTCCCTTTGGATAATGTGAGCAACGCGGTTTGTGTTTTGAAAACTAAACCTTTTGTTTTGTCTTTTGGTTAAAGAAGAAACTTTTGCTCAAGCAAAACTTCTATTGTCTAAGCTGGGCATTTTGCTCCAGAAAAGCTAGTGCAGTTAGTGCTGCAGCAGGGTTTAGGCCTTTAAAGGATATGGCAGGAAAGGACATTTTTTCGTTTCTGCAGCTGATACTAAGACAATGTTTCTAGCAGCGTGCTGGCTTTCCTCTGCTTTGGTTTGTGGTTTGTTTTTTGTTGGGTTTTTTTTTAATAATCAAATCGGCAAGTTTATTACAAAGTACAGACATTCTGTATTCCTTAGGGATTTCACCCATGCATGTTGGTCTTTCTTCTGGCTTGCCTTTATATTTGGCTGGCAGCGCAGAAGCATGGTCAGGGGAAGGGTTAGTCTGAGGTGGAGTCACCATTTTGGAAGATCTTGTATCTAGTGAGGCCTTTGTGGGTTTTGGCATGGAAAGTGGCTAGAGAAGCTGATTAGGAGGCAGATATATAGTTGATAAAGTTGTTATTACCCCACTCTATTCAGTGCTTATGAGGCCAGTCATGGAATACTGTGTTCAGGTTTGATCCTGCTATTTAAAGGGTGGTTGTGAAGAAGCCAGAGACTCCCTTTTCACAAGGAGCCACTTGGAAAAGACAAGGGGCATGGACACAAGTTACTCCTAGGGAGATTCTGACTGGACACGAGGAAAGTTTTTCACATTGAGAATGATCAGCCATTGGAATAATCTCCCCAGTGAAGTGGTGGACTCTCCAACATTGGACACTCTGAAGGTTCAGGTAGACAAGGTGCTGGGACACGTAGCCTAGGCCATGCTTTCCCTAGAAAGGTTGGGCCATGCAATCCTTGAGGTACCTTCGAACCTCATATTCTGTGATTCTATGTTATAGGAACCAGGTGCCACCAGATATAGGATGCGGTGTATCTGTACACCTTAATGAGCTCAGCAAAGTGGGGTCACTATGTAGGCTGCGGGTGGTGGCATGGTGTATCTCCTGCGGTATTGACACAGAGTGGATATTGCCTGGCTGGTGCCAGAGAGGTGAGAAGCCTGCGGGATAGAGCATAAGGCAGTCCTGAGGTGGGGAAGAGAGCCTGGTGCAAGCCATTGGGGTGAGGTATGACATGGGTGATGGGAGGCAGGTGTGGAGGTGTTGGGGTAGTATTGGACTACCAGGACTGGTAACAGTGAACATTTTTGGGTATGTGGCACCCACCAGGGAGCTGTGCTTGTGGGAATGAGCACCAGGAACAGGCCCCCTCTGAACAGGGAGCTAAGGAACAGAGGTGGTTTTAATAAGGAGTGGCTGGGAAAATGGAAAATCCTCAGGGTACCTCCTCCCAGATAGAAATGATCAGAAAAATAATAGCTACAGAACATCAGTGGAACATGAGTCCAGGGATAGTGATCCCCACAGAGCCTCCAGTGCAATAGTTGTGCAGAGTCCTCCTGCAACACACACAGGCAGGTTTGTGCCTCTCCTCTCCCAGCTTCCTCACGTCATATGAAGATTACTTAGGTGAAGGAAAAGTCAAGCTTTTTTATACAGTGCTCACTGCTATAGAAACCACTAGCTCTGTAACAACATGCCTTGCCATGGAGGCACAGCTGGTGGCAGCTCCAGACTAGGATATGTTGTAAACTGTACAGTCAGTTTTCAGTATTTTCAACCAAAGCCACCTTTTTTTCCCAGCTGTGGACTGCCCTATGTCCTTCACTTGTGCAACACACAGCTTTTAACATTGGAAATAAAGGCACCGAGCATCTGGAGTTTTTTACACTATAAAAGAAATCCATAGCATTGTAGTATAAAGGCTTATCTGCAGTTTGAAGTCTGTCACAATGTGTGGATGACATTAAGCCTCTGCCAGATTGAATTATGGCTGTAACTTTCCCTGGAAAGTCACTTTCAGTCATCTTTGTGTCTCTCCAACAGGAAAGAAAAGGCAGCATTAAAGGAGGTGATATATGAAAAGCATTGTGTCTGCTAAGCCTTTCATGATAGTGTTAAGATAAAATGTCTTTAAAATGACTGTAACACTGATGAATATTTCTGAAGTCAGAGGAGGATGGAGCTGTCAGCTCTGAGGGCAGAAAAGCAATCTAGTATTGATCCTCAGTCAATAGAGCAATCCTGCTAATGCTTGTAATTCTAATTTCTGTCACCAGAAAACAAACTGAACAAGAAGAGAGAAGACAAACGTAGAACATCCCAAAGACATCTGAAATAAAAAAGTGCTAAAAGTGAAAAGGAGATTGGATTCATGAAGTGTATTAAAGGAAGAGATGTGCTTGCTTCTTTAGAGGTTACAAGATCTCCAGATGAAGAAAAAGTCACTTTATTAAAATCCAAATTCTGGATTGCGGAGGCAGTATTTCAAAAGCATTTATCTGAGAAACAGATCTGCAGATGCAAACTGTGATGAGAACAGAAAAGCAGTGCAGAAGATACAGTACAAAATAAAGCTCTCTTTTTAATGACTAGGCTTAGCTTGTCTTGAGCATTCATGTGGCCTGTGTCCTCAATGAAAATAGATGTCCAGGAAATCCAAACAGAGGTTTTCTGCAAAGGTGAAGAAGATGAGGATGGGCCACAAGGACAGGGTCTAAAAATGGTTGGCTGTTTCCACCACCAGCGCTGCTTCTGATTCATGGTTTCCTCCCATCCTGCTGAGTGGGCAAAGCTAGAGGCCAACCTTCTTTCCCCCAACCCTTTATGTGATTTTTCCAGTGGCTGCACTATGTTTAACTGGCACAGAACAGCATCCCAGAGTATAGGCAGGAAAGCTGTAGGCAGGTGGTGTCAGCAAGATACTTTACAGACAGACTGAGGGGGTTCCACCTGTGTTCGGTTTAGCAAAGCCTGCTCCTGTGACCCAGCTGGGTTTATTTACCCAGCCAGGCCCCTGCTGCTGCTGGCCTGAGAACTCCTCATAGGGTACAACCTTTTCCAACCTTGTGCCAGGACCGTCCCCAGGATGCACACAGAAGCTTGTTGCAGAGCACCAGGGTTCATTTGGCTCCCAGTGATAAGTGATTAATTGAACACCTTTTGGCACAGGAGGGAAAAAAGTCATAAATATTCTTACAGGTATTTTGCAGTACCCAAAGCTGTCACTTACTCCTCTTCCCATTGTTTCCCATTTCACAGAGACACACTCACCTTCAGAGGATCTTTACATTCTATAAAAGTAATCTTTATCTTACGGCAAGTTTGTCTTCATTTTGCTGTTACCTGTTTCTTTCTTTTCCAGATTCCCTAAGCTAATATCCAGAGGTAAGTGGCTAAAGTTCAGCTCTTGATACTGTGCCATTGGCCTCAGCAAGAGTTTGCATTTGACTCCTATAGTCTTTAGGAATGGCCCTTTAGTGAGGTTTGTTCTTTTCATTGCTAAGAGCCCTTTAGAGAGTTTAGGCAATTAGGCTGCTTATTTCAATAGGGACTTCTTTGCAGATTTAGGAGCTGGAATTATTTTGGATTCCAAAATGGTCATCTTAGAGGAACTCGGTGTTCCACTGGTGAAGTACTGAGTAGGGCAGAGGCAAGGCAGGAACTGTGTGTGGAGCTGGGGACCTGCTGTGGAAGGGAAGGATAAGAGCTTAGAATCCTGAGCTCTACTTCTGCAAGTTAGAAGCTAATTCTGTAAGCTTTCGCATTGCTTTATCTAGTTCCTCTCCTTTCAAACACTAGGGCAGGCTACACTATATGCCCAGGAGCCTTTTCTTTGGGGAAGAAATGTTTCAGGGGAAGAAACGTCACAGCAAAGTGTTTCTCCAGGTACACTTGAGTACGTTCTGTGAGCTCAAGGTATTCTTGATTTGTGAGACCAGTACACCTTAAAATACGGATACGCAGATATGCAGGATTGACAAACTGCCATACACAAGCTATTGGAAAGTACATGCTGAAAGAACGATGCTGGCCCACGGTCTCTTCTTTGAAAGCATTATCCAGCCTTCTGAAGGTCTTTTTCAGAAGTAAAGATGCTTTAGAAGTATTGAAGTTCATCCTGTAGTGGGATGAGGATTCTGACAAGCTGCAAAACCAAGTCTCTCTAGAAAGACTGCATGATTTACACACCCACTTCTTCTTAGTTTTGAATAATCTAGGATTATTGCTGCCAGACAAACTAAATTAGTCCTGTCATAAGCTCTTAAAGCCAGGCAATAGCAAAACCAACTCAAGGGGTTTTGTTTTCTTCTTTAATTTTTCAGGGCTTTGCAAGCTGTGAAAATGATGAAACACCTAAAAGAGTGTGAGAAGACAGATTGTATAGGATTTATACTAAGTAAGCTTTCTGGTGGGAAGCATGCAATTATATATTATGTACTGTCAGCACATGGAGCGTGATGTGACTATAATTTTACCTGTGTCATTTCCCCTGGTTGCCAGAGAAACCATAATAAGAAAAGTCAAAGTGCTCTTGTCTTTATTGATCTTCTTAACAAACTCTCACAAACAGAATCAGATGTTATAATTATTTTCTCTTTGCTAAGCTGATGTCACACATACTGTTGTCAAAGTTAGCTGGTTTACCAGTGCAGAAATCTAGGCATAAAACTATATATAAAAAGCTACACTGAAGAAAGTGGAACAAGCACATTAAATAAAAGTAGTCATGCATATGAATGATTTCCTTTGCCTTTTCTTGAAAATCTTTAGTGATGGAGATAGAAATGAGAAAAAAAGCTGCCAAGATCCAGAAAATCGATCCTCATAAGTTTTAAGGTGAGTTAGTGACAAAGGTCTTCTTGATGGCTCACAGCATGTAAGCTGTGAGGAGCTGTGTTTGGGGAAGAGCAGGAGCTCTTTGAAGACCCTTGTTTCTAACCACAGGCCAGAGCAGATTTGCTTGGCAGCCTGGCGAAATAATGGCAGTGTGTCTTGGATGGACTTCAGGTGATGCAGGACAGGGAGGACAGTGGCAGAGACCTGCTAGAGGACAAACGGCTCTGGGGCAGCAGTAGGGAAGAAGGAAACCAGAACACTTCAACCCTTCTGCCTTTGGAACCAGTGGCTGAGCAGGTGGCTGAAAGGCTTCCTCCTTCTCCTCTTCATCCTTTTCCCTGTCATAGTCACATAGGGAGTGGAGTCTTTGGGGCTCTGTGGGGGAGTCCCAGAGTGGTGGGGTAGTGGGACCACACCACGGGAATGGGGGAAAGCTGCCCATCTGGCAGATCTGGAGTGAAAATTTTAATATAATTTTTTTCTTCCCCGTTCCTTTACTTCCTTTGAGCAAGGGTGCTCTGTGCCTGAAGCAACAGTATCTCCATGATCAATGCAATCATATTTTTTCATTTGGAAAACTGAGGCTACAGATAAATAGAGAGTGATGGATAAAATGAACCTAAACTAGAGTGGCTGCAAATGCATCCCATGCTATTTCTGCAGCCTCTTGTAGCAGTGGCCTGTGGCCTCACATATGAGAACCTCTGCTGAGTTGTAGGTAGAAAAAAGAGACTTCTTTTGGAGTCTTACTATTATTGTATAAATAAAAGCACAGGAAAGCCAGAAGGTGTGTATTTTGTAGGGGAAACTGAGCAAAATATCATATTTGGGCTTTAGTTAATCATGGAATAGTTTGAGTTGGAAGGGACCTTAAATATCATTTAGTTCTAATCCTTCTGCCATGGTCAGGGACACCTTCCTCTAGCTCAGGTTGCTCCAAGCCCCATCCAACCTGGCCTTGAACACTGCCAGGGATGGGGCAGCCACAGCTTCTCTGGGAAATCTATTCCAGTGTTTCGGCTGTGGGACTAGAGAGGGTTTTGGTCTTCTGGAGCATGCAGCTGATGAGTATTCCCTCCCTCAGGTTCTCATGTTCACCCATGAAGTCTCCCTGTCCCCACTGCCCTCTGATGATGAGCAGTCATGGTCTCTCCAGGGAAATACAGCTCTCCTGGGAGTCTGGGGCTGGGAAGGCAGGCCTTGGGTCAGGAGGGTGCATGGCATTGACAAGCGTGGCATACCTGTGGCTGGTATACAACTTTGGTTGGGAATTGTGAGATTAAAAAGCTGGTTCAAATTTATTCAGGATGGTGAATGGAAAGCAGGTCTGATCACCTGGGAGCTTCCAGTGCAGGCAGAACGATTCAAGTTGGGTTTGTGTGCGTATGTTTGTCTACCCTTTCTTAATGTTACTGGAAAGTGAAGGTTTTCCCCTCATTTTTGGGATAATTTCCTCAAGTAGGTTTAATAGTATGTGAAGAAGAAATGATACCTCCCTGCCTGATTAGCAGCCTGCAGCTAACTTGTGAAGAGTTTTTCTTAGTAACTTTTCAATTATTCTTCCCACTGAGGGTGAGTGCAAGATATAACTTAAGTAAAATTATTACAGCCCTATTTTTAAATGTGCCATGCAGAGTAACAGTTGGGGTGTTGAGTAGCTCTGGTGTTTGGAAATTATGTCTCACAGTCCTAGGAAAGCATCAGAGAGCTGTGACAAGCATATGAGCAGCCCAGGTTTGTGTCCAAGAGAGATTTTGGGTCTCTTGTCTTGATGGAGATTTGATGAAACTGAAAAGAAACCGTTTTTAAGCAGATAATTGGAAGAACAGAAAGTATTTTTCTTGCTGTATTGTATAATTAGCAGAAGGAACAAGGTGGCTCCCACTGGCCAACCTCCCTGCTATAAATCCTCTCCAAATAAAATTTCATCAGATCTTCAATAACATCTTGAGAAATCTTTCACCAACAAAGGAAAGTCCCCAAAGATAGACAGATAGTTTGCACATTATAACAGCACCACCTGGGGGAGTGGAAGTGGTTTTCAAATTATTTCAGCCTGTCCTCTTCCTATGCTGGTTTAAAGTCTTGTCACAAGGCATCTGTACCCACCGCTGAGTGTGCAAGGGAATCATAGAATCATGGAATGGAAGGGATTTCATGGATCATCTGGTCCAATCTTTCTTTGCAAAGCGTGACCTAGACTAGGTGTCCCAGCATCCTCTTCAGCTGAGCTTTAAAATTGTCCAATGTTGGGGAATCCACCACTTTTCTGGGGAGATTATTTCAATGGTTGATTGTTTTCATGGTATCCAGTTAGAATCTCCCTAGGAATAACTTGTACCCATTAGCCATCATCTTTTCCATGTGACCCCTTGTAAAAGGGATTCTCTGTCTTCTTCGTAGCCACCTTTTAAATACTGAACATGGTGATAAGCTCTCCCCTGAGCTTTCTTTCCTATAGGTTCAACACACAGTTCTCTCAGCCTTTCCTCATAAGGGAGGATGGAATTCCACACTTACTGCAAACAGATTTTTGCATCACGTAACGCATTAAGCAAGTCATCATCCATCAGGCTGTGGTCAGTGGCTGGTGAAATTGGATCTGAAATTATTGCAAGGTCTATCATTAGAGGCAGTTATTACGGCATAGAGATTATTTTCTGTGTGTATCATTTCGCCATTATTTTCTACTTGCTATGCAGAGTCCTTTTGTTGAAACACACCATCTTGTCCATCAACAGCACAGTTCGTTATGACCATACTGTGTATTTTGCCTATAATTGGTAACGTATAATTGGTAATTGTGTGACACAGCAAGAAAAGTAGCCAGCTGTGTGGTTTTTGTTGACTTGTAGCTTATATTGTTTTGTAGCTTATGATTGTATGTGGACCTGATCATTTTAATGCAAATCTGATTCAAACCACAACCCCAGCGTTTTGTACTATTATTTTTTTTTCTTTGCTTATTTCCTTGTACGTAATGTTGGGCCTATTTTGTGCTCAGACAACTTGTGAAATTCTTTACAAGTTCTTTGCAATTTAGGATAATAAATCTCTGTTTGACAAAACATTAAGGATTTTTAAAGACTGCCATTCATTCAGCATATGTAATTGAACACATACGTGTTCTGTGAATACATCTGGATGTATACATTATGCTTGAATGCTTCCATATTACACAAAACATGTTGAAACAAACCAGATTTTGATCAAATTCCAAGGAGATTCCTGGACCCAGGCAGCCTTTATTCTGATTTTCCTGTGGATATATGAGAAGCCCTAAGTTTTGTGCCTGTATATTGTTTCTGTTGTAGATTCAGCCTCCCACTGAGAAGATGTTTACTGACCATAAGGGATACCTTGCAAGCGGACCCCACCAGCTAATTCAGGAGCAAGAAGATGATCACAGGTGAGTTCCTGGGCTGCAAAGCTCCACCAAAAGGGCAACATCTGGTCCATCAGGTAAAAAGCTGCTCTGAGAGACACTGTTCCTGGTACACAGGATAGCTCTTCAGCTATTCCTGTTCTCCAAGGTGATGTGTTGTGCTGGATAAACACACTCATAGCTCAGAACTACATTTATGCACCCCTGGATGACATCCTTATCCATGATGTTTAAAAGTTTTAGGAGTCTATTATTTAGGGCATACATAATTTAATAGGAATAATAGTATATGAAAAACAGTAGGCAGCTTCCTTTCTTGGCATTAAGCCAGGTGAGTGAGACTTCTTTAATTTTGTGGTATCGGAATTGATTTAAACCAGACCTCTCATACTTAGAAAGAAATGCCCTTCGTACACAGTGGAGTTTAAGCACTTTCCTTATTAAAAAGTCATATTGTGTTCTCTTGAAGTCAGCAGCAGAATTCCCGTGATCAGAAAAAAATAAACAAATCAAATCCCTCACCAGAAAATGTAATAGAAAAGCACATTTGAGTTACAGTTGTTGCTTAAGGATGCAACCAAGCTTTGAATGTGCTGCCCTATTTCAGGGTGCAATCTGAAAGCAATCCTGGGCTCCTTCTCTGAGCAGTGCCTGCAAAAAGCCCCTGGGGCATCGCTGGGTGGGAGAGTTGCTGCCACCTATTCTCCCAGCAGGTTCCTTCTATTGCTGTAAGTAGGAAGGGTGTTACTAGCTCGTTTCGGGTGGTGTTTTGACAAGATGCTGGATGTACAATCTCACAGAAGGGCTAAAAACAGCAGTGTACTCTCAGCACAGACAGGCTTTTAGTAGAGGTTTGCTGCCAAACTCCAGAGTCTCTTGCGGGTGGAGAGGCATTTTTTGATTCTGAGTTTTATAACTTGGCTACGTACTTTCTAGCTGCTGGTATAAAGCAGTTCCCAAACGATTGCTTCCAAATTTCAAGTTTTTGTTGGAAAAAGCTGTAACAAACAAACTAAAAAACAAACAAAAAAACAACAAAAAACCCCAAACCACAAAAAAAAAACAACCCAGAAAACAAAAAAAAAAACCAAAAACAAAACCAAAAAATCCCCCAAAAATCCACCAAGCAAAAAAATAGAAAAAAAACACCAAAAAAAGAAAACCACCAGAAAACCCCTCAATGAACAAATAATAAAATAATATGAAGGAGAAAAAAATTCTGCTCTTCCAGAAACAAGTTTTCAGAAATTACTGAGCTGTTTTGGTAGAAAGTTAAAGAGAATCATCTTGAGGCAGAAATGTGACAGGGAAATTTCCAGTCATACTCATTAACGTTTATGATCACATAAATTTAGAATCATGGAAAACCTGGTGTTTACAGCAGGAAGGTCAAGGCACCCTGACCCCAGGCAGTACAACCAGCCACCCTGCAACAAGTTACTGGTCTTTGCTCGCAGAATTTGTGGACATTGCTTTCAAGTGTGCTTGCCTTTGCACAGAGTCATGCCAGGGGAGGTTTAGATTGGATATGAGGAAAGATTTCTTTCCTGAAAGGGTTGTCAAGCACTGGAACAGGCTGCCCAGGGAAGTCACCATCCCTAGTGGTATTTAAAAGACATGTAAATGTGGCACTTAGGAACATGGTTTCATGGTGGATATGGCAGTGCTGGTTTGATGGTTGAACTCCATGATCTTAAAGGTCATTTCCTTCTTAAGTGATTCTATGTCCTGTGAAATGCTGATCACCTGCCTGGAAAAGCATCATTTAACGATTATTAGCAGTTTGGGCTCTCGTTGCTTTTCACTTGATGGATAACAGCTGCTGGGGAAGTCTGGCTGTGGCTCCATGCTGTGTCCACATACCAGGCAGCAGAGAGGAGCCAACAGCCGTGCATCCGTCTCTGCCTAGTGCAAGAAAGCACAAGCTGCAGAGGAATAAATGAATGTCTTCCTTTGCATTTCCAGCTGCTCTGATTTTTAGTTTCCTGCTGTGTTGTGGAGGTGCTGGAATTGGGCTTTCTACTGAATTAGGAAATTGAAGTGATGGGTTGATGGCATAAATATACATGAATTCCCAAAATACTGAACAGTACATGTTCATACCCAGAACATTTTATACTAGAAAATATATCAGATGAAACTCAGCCTCTAAATGAGAATTAATAAAACAGCAGGTTAATGAACCAAAATTACAGACAAGGTTTTGTGATAGAACTGCAAGTCTGATAAGCACATCCCTGATAATTTTATTCTACTGGAATATTCCAAGTGTCTCTTTTCATCACAAACCATGAAGGACCAGACATAAATGGGCTGGAAAATATCATTTAACAGGCTGTTTCTGTCCCTTTGCTTATGTGATGACTCTTCACTGTGTTGAGGAGTTTCTGATTTATTTTTGCTGACAGATTTAGCCTGCACAGAGCCTGAAATCACCTGCTGAATTTAGGGGCAGCAGAAGGCCCCTACTATGCTTACAAGCCATGATCCTTTTCCCAGTGGGAGTAGAGGGTGGGAGAGCAGTGGCAGGAAAAGCTCCAGCAATATGTGTGGAACTGATGGAGAGAAGAGCATTGACTAGGGATGAAGAGGGTGCAGGGTCAGTGCTTACTGTGCAACATCGAAGGAGAAAGGGAGGATGTACCTTTCTCTGTGGCATTTTCATGAAAGCACTTATTAAGATGAGAGAGGTGATGTGGGAAATGGGAGTAATGCTTAGAAGTATTGGTGAGAGCAGCTTTTGGAGTGGCTGGCAGCTGAAGGTGGACAGTAGAGATTAATGAGGTTAAAGGAGTGGTTAAAAGGCTGAAAGGAGGCAGATCAAAAAGCAAGTGGGAGAAGGATGAACCATGACTGTGAAACAAGAGAAAAATAAGCACCTACCAGTCTGGGTTTCTGGTGCTACCCTGATGCCTGAGGGCAGTTTTCTCAGCTCTCACAGTCCTCAGCTTGACTTTTATAAAATGATGGTATCTTGACTTTATGGATCACAGGATTATTCAAGTTTAAAGTGGCCTTATGAGAACATCTAATTTTTGGCTTAATTTTCTCTTCCCTCTTTCTGCCTTGTCTGATTTTTTCTGTCTCTTATATGTGATGTTATCACAATGTCTTTGCATAACTATAAACCCTATATTACAAGTAACACCACCACCCTTCCACCCCATTACCCAGAATGCTCAGGTTTGTAGATGCACAATATCTTATCACCTATGCGAGGGAAAAAATAAAATACAAGCTAAAGAGACTTCTGACTTTAATGTAGTTGCATCCATGGTTGTGTTGCATAAATTCCTGCTGTACCAGCAAACTTCTGTGTTACCTACTTGAAGCACATTTACTTGTTGTTTTGTCCAAACTTCATCACAGGTGCAGTGCAAATGAGAAGTGAAGCACTATACATGTATCTTACAGCATGGAACAGCTTTGTGTGGCAGCCTCTCAGACCCAGAGAAATGCAATTCCTGGGAAGTAGCACTTGCTTTACAAGAGCAAGCAGTCAGCTTCCCTAAATTACCCATCAGCTCCAGGAGAACTGTGTTCTCTTTCTGTTTTGTGTTATTATTCCCACTATTATTATAATTATTTTCAGATTTACCTTTGCTTTCTGAGGTTTGCAAGGGTACTCCTACTAGATAGAATCATAGAATCAGCTAGGTTGGAAAAGACCTTTAAGATCATACCACAATTACTGCTGCTGTGCTGTAGTCAGTGGCTTTGAAGAAACCAGTTGTGCCTAGAAGGTGGCAAAACTGCTCCTCTGCAATGAGGAGCAGAGTACTTAAGAAGGAATAGGATGTGCTTCATCCTAAAATACCAGGGTCATCATCACAGAGAGTCAGAGGAAGCAGTGATTCTCCTCTCAGCTAGGGTAGAGGCAGCAGGGGTGACTGCCCAGCCCTTCCCTTTACCCTTGCTGGCCTCTGGGGAGGATGGCAGGACTTGTCTCCCTAGTTATCGCCTTTGCATGACTTTGCTGAAGGACTAAAGCACTCCCTTGCAGAACTGCTGGGGTTGTTTTGGCAGCCTGTGGCATGGTTCCCAGCACCACAGCAACACAGATCAAGAACAGGAGCCAAGGCATTGATGAAGCTGCTCCTGACTACCTGGATTGCTGCACATTTTGACCTTGTCAGTGAGGATTCATGATTGCTGTTGGAGGCTTTCATGCTGCAAACAGTGTTTCTAACCATTCTTTTCTTCAGGGGAATTGTGCCCTGGAAAGACAAAGTGCACATGCTGAATAGGGAAAAGGAAAGACTCTGATCTTTTGCTTTCTGCCATTCTTTATTAAATTCTCTCTTTCTCCTCAAATGGGTCTGTTTAAGGGTATGTTAAGGTAGGCACATATGCATATATAGAAATAGTATCAGTGATCATAACTATCATTACTTCTGGGAAGTAATTTTAGCTCCCCTCTCCATCCACTGCAGATGATTTTTATGGCCAAATGTCGTTTCAAGGCTGGCTAAAAAGCATTTTTCTGTGTGTTCACTAAGCATTGCAAGTGCTTTTGGTGAGCCACAATTAATGAAGCACAAAAGAATAATCATCTGGCTGTTCAGAGAAAGTGAAATTATAGGCTGTTGTGAGCCAAAGTGCTGTGGTTTTCCCAATATCTCCTTCCACTTGATCCAAAAGAAAGTTCTTAACAGGACAGAACAAGCTTGCATTTGAATGTTTAGTTGCTGTGAGTGGTTGAGCCTGGATGCAATATGCGCAGAATTTTTCATATTGAAAATATACATTCCTTTCTGCCTCCTTTTCCTGTGTTTTTTGCAAAGTGAAATGGGAATGAAGGCAGCCTCCAGTTGGATTTTCAGTTGTGGACCCTCATTTCTGAGAATTATTAAAATTTGGCAAGATGAGTTTATCCACCCTGAGCAATTTTGGCACAAATGAGCCAGGAAACAATGGAAATATTTGGGGAAAAAAAAACCATTAAGACCTTCTGCCTTATTTTCCAGACCTAACTGTGAATGGACCTCTGGAAATAAAACCCATCTAAGCTACCTTTGGGCTGCTCTTCACTACTCAGAGAGGTGTCTCCCGGATGCTTCATTGTCCTCAGGGCAGGCAGGTTGCTGATTAATGACCAAGTGACTGTGCCACTGCAAAACAAGAAAAGGCAATAAACTGGGTTTGCTGTATAAAGAGACCCTTCAAAAGCAGAAAGATGCTTTTCGCATGAGCACTCCCTGAGAGGCTTGAGTGCTCACAGATATTGCTTGAGAGCCAGGCTTTGGCTGAGGAGCAGAGCATGCCATTGCACAGCTATAATCTCACTTACATTTTAGGATCCAGGTCATGCAAACAGGAGTGCCTGAGGATTTTTGTTCAGTGCAGATTCACAGCCACATCAACAGATCTTTTAAAAAATCTTCTGCCAGTATTCCCTGAGGTTCTACCTCCATCCTTTCTATTTCATAGACATATTTCTTACAGGAAGCAGAAATGGAGCCTGCCCTTTTCCTGAGCAGTAATACTGGTACCTTCTGCCTTGGCCTTGAGTCTTCTATGTGATATACCCACCAGTTTGCGGAGGTGTACTGAGATTTCTCTCCAGTTCTCCTTCCTAAATAATCCAGTTCTGTGTCAGTGCTACAGTAAAACTGTATCTCTAAAGCCAGACTTTGATGAACCAGAAAAACTTTGTCATGCTCTGCATGTTTTCACGTGTGGCTTTTTTGGATTGTATCTGTAAAAAACTCTCGGAGGAATAACCCTGGCAGTTTGGTCACATCTCTGCTGCCAGCTGCCTAACAATAATCTCAGATGTTATTCCCCTCTCTGAGATGAATCATTACTGTAGGAATATTTGAAATACTCCCAGTCCCATCATTCTGGACCAGCTATATGGGAATGAGTCACTTTTCCCTAAATGTGGATATCAGGTTAAAAGACAATTGTTTATTGATTCTGTGTCTTGCCATGATGCTCAGAGTTCAAATATTTTCAGACTTCCACTTTGTAAGACTCTTTTCATTATGCAAAGTAAGTCATGCAATTTAAAGCAAGTGCAAATTAATAAGATGAAAAGCTCAGAGTGTTTCTCCAAATTAAAGAAACACTTAAATTTATTAGGTGTGTAGGTGCAGTTAAAATTACACAACATAAATTTGATTCAGCTTCAGCTTCAGCAACAGACTAATGAGCGCTCCACTCTTCAACTGGACCAGTTTCATTTTACATGAATTATAATTCCTTTTGTGTAACTTTTATGGCATCATCTCTCCAAAAGCTACTGAGGATTATGCAAATTTACCTTTGCTTGACTGGAAAATCCAGGGGGTTATTTATTTATTCTGGACTTATTTATTTATTCTCCATCCCTGGCAGACTTCAAGCCAGGCTGGATGGGACTTTGAGCAACCTGGTCTAGTGGAAGCTGTCCCCGCCCATGGCAGGGGGGTTAGAACCAGATGATCTTAAGGTCCTTTCCAATCCAAACCATTCTATGACTTTTTATGGATTATTCAGTGGAAGAGTGGCACTTCCCAACAAAACTCAGTGTGTCCTGACCAGGTTAATCAGTTTGCCCGGGTGTACTCAAACCCTCTGACAGCTTGCTTGCAGGGGCAGCTCTGCAGCAGTCTGGCTCTGAGGGCTCCAATACTATAGATTAACCTTTCTGGTTCTACATCTGCTCATGCATGGAATGCCTGTGCCGAGTGTGTAGAGTGTCCCGATGAGCCTGGAAACACCAGGCTCCCTGTGAACACCCTGCACATAGAAGGTGAGCTCAGCATTTCTGGGCAGTGCAGGACTTGGTACATCTGTGCCCTTTCAACAGTATTTGCATTCTCTCAGTTCTTTCCCTGGTAGATTAACAAGACCTTCAGCACCTGCAAGTTCTTCCCCAGGAAACTCCCTAAATAACTGTAATCAAGGTAGCAATCTGAGAGGAGGATCTGGCTGATTAGAAGTGTTTCTCCTGTTATTCTTCTCCCATAATCCCTTATATTGCATTGCCCAGAAAAGGGAATTGGGATATTAACAGTTCACAGCCTACCACAAACATGCTGAAACAAGTTTGGTCACTCGGAAACACCCACAAAATATTCCTGTCTCCCATCATTTTTTTTATTTTGTGACAGAAAACCAAATCTTAATGTGAAATACTAAACAATGCAGAAACCATTTTTAAAAAAAGGTTCTGTGTACACTTAATATGAAAATAACAGTAAAAAAGATTTTGTAAAGCAATTGGAACATTCAGGGTGATTTTAAACACTTTTATTTAGCACTACAAGGGTTTATATTAATATCAAGGTCCTCAGTGTCAGACCAATCTAATATCACAAATAAATAGTCTAATCTTTCTCATTTCCTAGGTATCAAACCACTCTTCTGACCTTCCAGATTCTTTCCAATAGGGACAAATTAACACATCTTAGTACTTTTTCTTTTCCTGAGTTAACAAGAGCTGAGGTTTGGCGTTGTGTCAAAGGCAAATCATTCCTCCTTCCACTGTGATAATTAAGTGTCCTGCACCAGCACAAGCTCACAGAAGTCCTGTCACTTTCTATGACTAGTGCAATTATGGTCAACATTAGAGGGTACATTCCTGTTTAGTTTTCTTAATAACAAGCACCAGTTCTTCTGCTGTGACTGCTGAGGCTGAATAGATGCTTTTTAAAACAATAACTGATGTGTCAGTACTATCATTGGTATATTTTAAATGCTTAAACATGGGAGAGCTGGTGATACTTTAAATTCTGCCTGGGACCTTTGGATGAATGTTACTGTCTTTCTGAAAGCCTGAAGCGGCATGTTATTCAGAAAGTGCAGAAGGCTGAACTTAAATTGAGTACTTTAATAGTTAATTTGGGATTACAAGTTAGCTTCCTAGGGGTCCTGTGCAATCAGGCTTGCTTTGCAATGTCCGTTGTAATTTGCTGGGCAAAGACAGCAATCGCAATATGACTTATTGTGTTTCAAATAATCTGGAGGTGTTAAAATCTGATGCTGCTGCTTTGAACCTGCAGCATACTCTGGAGGACCTCGAATCCTGGAGCTCTTCCCACGTGCACAGTGTGGCATATAACTGCCCTCCCAGCATAGGCTTCCTGGAAGGTATTGCTCCAGTGTCTGCCTTCTGCTTTAGCTGTTTTGAAGTGATGATTTTGGAGGTACTGTACCTTTCTTCAGAGGGTCTCAAAGACCTTCCTCTCTTTACTGGATGCAGGACAGTTAGCAGCTATGGCAGAAAAAAACTGCTGTGTCTCTGGATGAAGTTACAGATATTAGGGCAGGGATTCCTTGTGCTACTAAAGCACATAAATTTACACTTTTCTGTGCAAGCATTTATAGACATGCTAAGGTTTCTAAGCTCTAAGTTCTCAATAAGCTCCCAACAGAAGCTGGTAGCTGGAGGCTACAGCAGGCTTTCTGTTTCTGAACTGCCGCAAGGGCTGCGGGAGCAGTTTGCTTTTCTCTTTGAATGCTTCCTGAGGCAGCATCTGACTATGGGACTGGAGCAGCCTGCTCATGGCATCTTCCCTGGGTATGAGGGCAAGGCATGGGTGTGGAGAGGGAGAAGGGTCCTCTAAATACAATCATTTCTGTACAGAAGAGTATTAGAAAAGACTTTTTTACTGAGCTGTGAGTAGAGGGAGAATCCTCAGTGTCGGGTTGATGGTCCCATAGGTTGGGAATGATTCCCAGGGTTTGAATGAGCAAAGAGGAGATTACAAAGGGAGGACCCCTGTAGAAACCTTGACAAACTGTTCAGTGTGTGGTCCCTGAGCCCCATGATAGACTGTGGGTGTGCAACAAGCACTGGCTGAGAAAAGGTTTGCAAGAGGAAAACAAGAGAAGAATCTTTCCCGCACCCCAGCTCACTGCAGTAACACCCATAGAAACAGAGCCATGTTCTCCCGGGGCATCACTCAGTCCTGTGCTCTCAGGCAGCACAAAGCTCTTCCTGTACCTTATCCTGTGGCTCTGAGCTGTCTGAATAGTTGCAACACCGCGACATTAAATCTGTCTGTAGCTATCTGGAGGTTTAGAATTAGTACTTGAAACCCATTCCCTTCTTTTTTTGGTAGAAGAAATGCTTTCCTAAGGAAGAGTTTGCAGAAAGCTCACATTTTTTGAGAAGCTGTCTTGACAGCCATCTCAAATACATTTTTACTGAAGTTTATTTCCAGTAGCAGATGCGATAATAGAATCATAGAATCACCGAATGGTTGGAGTCAGAAGGGAGTTTAAAGATAATTTAGTTCCACCCCCCATGCTATGGGCTGGGACACCTTTCACTAGACCAGGTTGTTCAAAGCTCCATCCAGCCTGGCCTTGAACACTTCCAGGGATGGGGCAGCCACAGCTTCTCTGTGCAACCTGTATCAGTGCTTCACCACACTGATAAAGAACTTCTATGTAATAACTAACCTAAACCTACCCTCTTTCAGTTTAAAGCCATTCCCCCTGTCTTGTCACTACATGCCCTGATAAAAAGCCCCTCTCCAGATTTCTTGTAGGCCCCCTTAGGTACTGGAAGTTGCTCTAAGCTCTTCGCAGAGTCTTCTCCAGGCTGAAAAAGCCCAGCTCTCTCAGCCTGTCTTCATAGGAGAGGTGCTCCAGCCCTCTGAGCATCTCTGTGGTCCTCTTCTGGACTTCCTCTGATCTAAGGTCTCATTCAAGATCAAAATCAGTCAGAACAAATGGCCAAGGACAGGAACTGATAAAACATATGAAGGCATGCACAGAAATTGTGAGGATGTGAGAATCCTGGGAAGGCTCTTGAGATGTACCTGTTTCTGTAAGTGATGGTGGTGATGTGGTATATTACTGTCCTGCCCATATTGATTCCAGATATATTCTTTCCAACCTTTCTACTGTAGAAAATAACTTGATGTGGCACAATTTTAAGGACTGCTTTCAGTCCCTAAAGGACAACAAATACAGCATGGTCCATCAGTGTAGTTTGCATGAGACCTGGAATTTTTATTTACGTCTGCTTCCAGCTCATGACATGTCTATGGCTGAATCCCTCATCCTGCTGTGGCCTTGGTCTCTTCATGTATTTACTTCTGTTGGTTTTTTTTTTATTTTCTGGGTTAGCCGGGCTCCTTAGGATTCACAGCCTTGGGCTTGCAAGCCTTGTGTCTATACAGCACTCAGTGGACCATGGTCTCGTCCACAGCCTTCAGGGTAATGGTGATAGCACAGTAATACCAAAGTGATCTGGGGAGAGAGGGGCCACTGCTGTTTTCTGAAACAGAGATCTGCATGGAAGGGTCTCTTGCATCTCCTTTTCTTTGAATTGAGTACGTTGCTGCCTATGAGTTGTCTCTACTATGCTCAAAAATGCATCAAGTAAATGGGAAGGATTTTAAAACATCCCAAGCCTGTTACACTTTTTCCTCCCAAGATGGGCCACCTTGCAGGTATGAGTTCCATCATTTATTTAGGTTCAGATCCTACTGAAAGTAGGATTTTCAAGTCTGGGGACAGAGAAAATACTGTGTGACTTAGGTGCCTACTCACTGAATTCACATGCCCACTTCTTACCATGAGCAATTGCTTATTCGTCCACAAGATAAAATGTAATGATTTAAAAATGCCAAAGCAATTGCAAAGAGCAGACAGCAAAAAATGTAGCTAGGTTATTTCACAAATGGGAGTAAATAGATATGTAATGTAAATTATGCATTGCGCTCATTCGTTCAGCTAAAGTTATAATGTTGTGGGCAGTGATAGTTACTCTTACAACCCATACAAAAGAAAACAAATTGTACTCTAACAAGAACATCCACAGGAAATTAATATGATGACATTATTAACCATTTTATGGAAACCTGGAGAACTTTTTAATTTATATTATACAATCATAGAATAGTATTCAGGAACATATTTCTTTTAGGAATTAGTAATAGAGTTTTATTGCACTCAGAAAGTATGTGGAATCTCTTTAAAAGCAATCCCAACATTACTCTCCTCCCAGCCCCAAATGAGAGCTTTTTCCTGGAGGGAGACCGCTAACAACGTAAAAACGTCTCATGTAAAAGCTGTATGTCTTTCTGACCCTGTCTGCTCAAGCAGATGCTATAGCATTAGATATGTGTGAATTGCAGATTCTGTATTGTCTCAATGTCTTTGTAATACTTTATTTCACTTACAATTATGAAGAAAGAATTCAGAGACTGTGGGTCTCTGAAGCCATCAGTAGCTTTGCTTCCTGTCATGCTCAGTTGTCTCTGCAAGTGCTGTGCTGGGAGGAAAAGGGTTTTAAAACCAGCAAGCCTAGGACAGGCTTCAAACAGGAAAACTTTGGAACTGGTTTAAAAGAAGGTACTCTGAAAATGAACCATCCTTCCAAATGTGGCTTGGCAGAACCCACTGTGCAAAAATGGTGGTGCTTCACCTACTGCCTGCAACTATTAATCTGCCAATACTGCAGTGGCTTACAGGAGGATTTCCCTTGCTCTTGCATGCTGGCTCACCTCTGCCGAACAGGAAAAGATTCAGCTTCAAAACCCAAGATTGAACCTCATGAAATACTCCTGCAAGGGCTGTGTATGCATAACTCTCCTGCATCCCATACTGCCTCACGAAACCACAGTCCTTCACTGTTTTAGCAGACAGAACAACTCTGTAACATGTTTTTTTTCTGTATGTCTTATTTTATTCAGGGAATATCAGGATAAAACTGACATTCATTGATGAAGACACATAGGAGGAAATTTCAGAAAATGCTTCTGGCCAATTTTTTTCTTGGTTTTCTTGTTTTAGAAAAAAATTGAAAGATGTTGCAGAAAATATTTGACAATAATGGGAAAATACTTCTTTCTGGCACCAATCTTTCTGCAGGCAATCCCCAGTAATTTCCCTTGTGTGTTGTCCATAATATGTATTTTGCTGGAGCTGGGTGATAGAACAGTGCATGCCAGAGAGCTTCTGGTGGGGTGGGCATTGGGCATTTCCATCAGCACAGTTATAGGAGTGCAGGACACCCTGTGGGACCTGTTACTGAACAGTGCGGCTACTGTCCTGATGATAATGCTGTGTCTTCCCTAGTGGTTCTTGTTCCATTCAGCATTGCCCATCTCAGCTTGTGGTCACATATTCTGCTTCTTCCTCTGTTGTACCCACAGGGTTTCCAGCTTCCAGTATGGATAAGTAAGCATTTCCCTTCCACTGTAATGAGATAGAGGGTGTTTGTCAGTGTATCCAAGCAGTAAATAAGCACATTAGAGTAGCTGGTAAATAATTGAAGACCTGAAATTTTGCAGCAAGCAATTATATGCCATAACTATCATTATGCTGAGATCACATTTGCTAGGTTTGCTTATTAGCTCATATCTAAGAAGCTAAACAGTGACAGGACCAGCTCTCTGTGCAAAACTGCGGAGAGGAGGAGAGCCTGTTCTAGAGCATGGGAGTGCTCTAGAGCAGCATGGCCTGGCTATGTCAGTAATGCCATGTTCTTTCTAACACTATTCAATTTACTAGTGTGAATTTTGTTGGGTTCAGCAGAGGAAAAGAATAGCTGACAGAGGAGGCAATGAATAGGACTAAAAGTGTATGAGAAGGCAGCAGTGGAAAAAAGGCAGAGGTTGCAGAAACACTAGGTGAAAAGGACACAGAAAAAGTTTCACAAGGGGCTTTAGAGATTACACAGGCAGCTGTTGATATATTGAGAAAATGGGAGATTTGTCATGCAAATGTCCTTGGGATCCAGAGGCAAACTTTTTTGGAGTAGACAGCAGCCAACTGTCCTTTGCTTCCATCACTGCCTCATCCAGTTACACCAGTGATTTAGTTCAATTGCAAACAGTGTATGATGGATTAACTCCTAACATCAGTGTGACAGTGAAAGCTCTTTGGCTAACCTTCAGATGAGTAGCTGCTGTGAAAAAAAGGTCCCTCTGAGCCACATAGTACCAGTAAACTAAAGATGAGGTCCTGGGGAGCACTGGCATGTGGCTGTTCATGCGATGGGACTGGTGGCATGTCCCCGACACAGCCTTGGGGCGGCTCTGCTCTGCCTTGTAGCGCCCAGGCATGGTGCAGGGATGAGCAGGATCTCCTCAAGGGAGTGTGGGTGCTGGGAATAACAGAGTTGATACATACAGTTGCAACCCAAGTCATACCTCACCCTCCAAACTAGGCAATGTTCTGGGCACAGGATGGGTTATTCACTCAGGTGCATGAAGCATATCTGGACAGAAAAATTTAATTCACATTTCTGTGAACCAGGACAGCAGTGGAAAGGCTGATACTGTTTACAGAATGGTTCTTTGCTGCCTGCAAAAGCCATGCTGCAGAAAGCTAGTTGAACCACAGCACAAAAATGAGACTTATTCCCTTTGGGCATTTTGTATGG
Organism: Psilopsiagon aymara; assembly: GCA_024733675.1. Classification (NCBI taxonomy): domain Eukaryota; kingdom Metazoa; phylum Chordata; class Aves; order Psittaciformes; family Psittacidae; genus Psilopsiagon; species Psilopsiagon aymara. The sequence continues at coordinate 6,261 of JANRGW010032698.1, read as the reverse complement.
CTTTCACGTAGGTAAAAAGCATCCTTAAAAAGTTTTTTTTTTTCCCCTTCCCTTCATTTCATGTAGTTAATAAGAATCCTGATAGAAACGTCATCCACTGGAGATGCATCCCACTCAAATTCCTGCCTTGGGAAAAAAAAAAAAAAAAACACAACCCAAACCAACAACCCCCAACCAGGAAAATAATAACAGTATTTTTTCCAGAAGCTATTGCATATACACACATTGTTATGTGCAACTTTGTGCACTTACTCTTCTCCAAGCTGCGATGTCATTTTCCATATGTGTTTAACTTTTTAAAAGAAGCTTTATCTATTCACTCATCCTTCTTGTGACTTGAAAAATGAAGCGGTTTTATTTTTCCCAGAAGCTCAGTGTTCACAGTTTTCACAATGCTTATGGTACTATTATGTTACAAAGGTTTTCTTATTCCCAGCACTTTGATTAGAAAAGCTGCTGCTTCATACATAAAGTTGCAAGAACTCAGTGTGCTTCTGATGCTGTGTTGCCAGTGGAGCACATTATAAGATACTGTATTATATGATTTTGCCATTAAAAATGCAGTGCAATTCACTGTACTTAAAGGAACATAAATGTCAAATGAAAACTGATTGTTGTAATAAAATTTGGTATCCATAACACAAGAAGAAATTTCATGACCTATAATTAATGATAAGCAAGAGATGAGAACATGCAAATAAGCACAGATGTGGCTGGGATACAATACTTGTGGCAGCTCATTGCCTAGGCATGACATTTGCAATTTTTATTCCAGTTCTGATTTCTTGGATGTAAATCCACATCTAAAATCAAAATAAGACAGAGCAACAGAATTTGAAATAAGGGATATTCTCCAACTGGGAATTAAAAGTATGCTTCTGTGCATCTGAAGTAGTTACTATTTCCCAGACAATATTGATGGACTCATCAACATGCTGACTTAACTTCAACACACTCAATGGGGAAGAAAAGGGAATACTAACACTGAACTGCTGCCCGCTGGCATTCAGTGACATGTATAAAGTTTCACAGAGAAAGCACAAATATATTAGCATTGTTAGGTAACTTACAAATTATCAGCAATGCACCAAGGTCCTTTTTAGATGAGAATGCAGACCACCCCAATGTACTTCAGTTGGCACCCAAGTGCATCACATGCACTGAAACCTGTTGCTACACATGGAGAAGTATCTTTGGTTGGTCATCTGTCATTTGTTTTTTGCTGATTCATGACTGATAACCCAAGCACCTGCCTTCAAAGGAGCCAAATAACAGTAATCAAGACACCATATAAAAATTTTACTTCCTCCTGCTAATGGAATAAATGCTTTGCAAATACTGGGAAGGGAAATGAGGGGAAGGGAAGGGAAGGCAATGCAAGGCAAGGGAAGGCAATGCAAGGCAAGGGAAGGCAAAACAAGGCAGTGGAAAGACTAGAGCTGGTGTGAAACAGTCTTTTTTTCTGTAAGGTTTTCCTTTATTCTTAGTCTTTACTGTGTGCAGGAGAAAAACACTCCCCAGCAAGTTGGAATGATCCTGACATAAATCATCAGACTATTTTTACAAATCATTTGTTACAGCAAGTTCTCATTAGGAGGGTGTTAAGTAGTTGATGAGATCTGGTGATCTGCATTTATTTCTTTCATAGCTTACAAATTGTCACCTTGTAAGACTGTCACTTTAGAGATTGTATTGTCTCTTCCCGGTGTGTTCTTAACCCTGCTGAGAATTGACATGCTGGGAGGTTCTCACTATCCTAAGGTGTACCTGCAGGACTGCTTGGGCAGGACTTCATAAACAGGTCCTGTTACAGCAAGGAAAAATTACACAAAGTGAGTATAATAGTACTTACTGTAAAAAAGAATGCTAGTGATACCCATCAGTATTGCTGGTGTTGCCTTTAAGGACCATGTGCCTCTGGGTTCAGCTTGTTTGAAACCCCTATATGCCTGTTTCTTTGATCATCATTTCAGTTATGTTTTACAAAACTTAATAAGCAATCCTTGTTTCCTTTCTCTGCCCTTGGCTGTCTGGACTCCTGATTCAGGAGGCTGGTCTCCTGCTCCAAGGTGGCTGCCCTCAGTCATGACTTTTTCAGGCTGGAGGGTCCAAATCTTTATTCTCTTTTACGGAGTCATTTTGTACCTCTTCTCATCCTGCTCCCTAGCACAGCCACTCCATGGCCACAGTGGGAGGAGGAGCACAGACCAACACATGCCCTTGTTTTAGGCATTTGTGTAGCTGCACTTCAGAACTGCTGTTATTTTGATCATCCCTAGGTGGGCTCAGTGGCATCCCCTGTGCTCCTGGGGTGGGACACTGCAGACACTAGCCTGAGGAGTCACTTGAATAAAATGAAATCTCCCCTTTGTGTTCCATTCCCAGCCGTATCAAGCTCAATTCTAAATTTAAGCACAGAAAAGACAAAGAAAAAAGTGTGATTTACTCCATATACTGACAGAGAGAGAGATAATAGTCACATCTTTTAACCACCAGAAAGTTACCGGTTTGTGGCTGATCCAACCAAGCCAAGTTTCCATTACATGTCTGTTAGGAAGGGGTTTAACACAGGTATCAGTGAACGCAGGATCAAATGTCATCATCATTTTAGCTACTTAAAAGCATCTAGATACCAAATTTAATAAGATTAACTATTGATAAGAGAATGAGAAGTGAGGGCAGATCCTGAGCTAGTATGATCTCTTTTGTCTCAACTGATCTCAAGACAGACTTAAGCCAGGTCTGAGGTGGTCTGTATGGCATCTGCTCCAAAAAGTTTCCAGTTCTGCTGTATATACCATATATCTTGTGCAAAGACTGTATTAAAAGTTGTAAGCAGGAGCAAGGATTAAAGCCTCTGGCCATATTCTTTCTTTGCGCACAAGTTCCAGGTATGTCTGCTTTCCAGAAATCTCAAAAAAAGCTGGTGGAGAAAGGCCATCCAGAGGAGCAGAAGATTGTGACATATTTAGTCCAGAATAAAGAAGACTGGAAGAGGATAAATGTGTAAAGTAGGCAGCCATCATTAAGCCTTCATGTGCACTAGTGACTTCTCACTCGAAGTCATTCCTCTCTAGGTCCTGAAGCTACAGAGTTAAAATTTCTTTCTTTGTTTTAAGTCATCCAACATGGTAATTTATATTCTTATCTCACTTCTAGAAAAGTTAATTGTGATTCTGAAATGTAAGAATGCAGTATCAGTATTTGCAATGTTGGAAAAGTTAAAGTATTTCAGTCAATTAATCTTCCCCTAAAGGGTATTTTATTCAAAAGTGGTTTGCAGTCTATAATACATGAAATTGTATAAGTGGGTGCCAATAAAACTGTATTCACACACTTTAGGTCTGAAACTGAACATTTAAAGTCTGCTGGTTTACAATGGGAGATTGCAGGGCTATTATTTAATACTCTAATTTTGGCCATTTCTGTCAGCATTTGTCACTATTTCTGTATAAGCCCAGGAATCTTGCCTAGTTGGATACTTGTGAACAATCCTGTAGCTTTGCCAGTGGCTGTGTGCCTGATGACAGGAGAAAAAATTCCTCATCAAGCTGAGCATCCAAGACCAAATCTGTGGTGAAGTGTTTGTTATTGTATGGAAGAGCTACGTGAGAAGTCAGTACTATGAGAGTAACAACTTGTTCCTTTCTAGGGCACTACAAGATCAGAAGATGAATTTGTGTTTCTACAGCTGCACTACAGTGCTGGCAAATACAGGCAAACACCTCACAGGAGAGGAAATAATTTAAAGAAACTCATCTATATTGTGTTAGGTGTTGTAAGGTATGAGTAGTTAAAGTTTTTAACACAGTACGATGAAAAGTATGTGTTGTATTTAGCTGATAGTAGGCTCTGTGTGTCAGCAGCAGAAGAGACAGATGAGTGAACACATGAATATCCTGTTCTCCTGAATCAGCACCATTAGCCTTTTCCTTGGAGGCTGGCAAGCAAGGAAAAGCCAGGAGAAATGGAACATGTTCACCCATCACTTGGTGCTGGCAGTCTGAAAGGTGGGGGATAAGCCCACATCCCTCTGCTCTGTGTGCTTCATAGAATCACAGAATGGTTTGTCTTGGAAGGGACCTTAAAGATCATCTAGTTTCAGACCTTCTACGATGGGCAGGGATACCTTCCACTAGACCAGGTTGCCCAATGCCCCATCCAACCTGGCCTTGCACACTTACAGGGATGTTCTCCATGTTCCTTTGTCTGTGCCTTTGGAAAAGGCTCCAGGGGAGCAGACTAGGGTGCTCTGAAAGTGTAATGTGCTTTTACAGAGCTTGCAGTGTGTGGTTGTGTGTTTTCCTGCCCATCGGCCCCATTACACAGAGACCACCCCAGCATGGAGATCAAGCCCTTCCTCACCTGCTGCTGAAGCACTGGGGCAGACTGAACTGCCTTATGCAATGGAGAAGAAAGCCATGTTCATCTGCAGACAGTCTAGCAGCTTCTGTGCATTTCTGTTGCCATGATACAACAATGAAGTTATAACTTTTTTCAAGATTAGCTCTTTTTACTGTAATTACACAATAGGAAATTATTGGACTATTCTTCCCTCCTTCTCACCCTCAGTTTATTTATGTGGTGCTTCAGGTGCGTGTACTGAGACCCCAAGCACTCAACTGCTTGTGGCCTGGGGCTGCTGCTCTGCCAGGGGGTCTGCAGTGCTGAAGGCGTCTGCAATCCAAGGGATCTGCTTGGTGGCACAAGCAGTAGACTGCAGACAGAAGCCCTGTCAACAGTGGCATGCATTTGTGCTGGAGCCCAGCACTACCAGAGGCTCACTATGGCCCTGTCTGCAATCTAGAATGAGTGATGATAGATACATTTTTTGCTGTGCAATTAATTTACTGCAGAGTTATCAAAGACTTGGATCAAGCCTGCTTTGAATCACTCTCTAGGAGGGAGGTTGGGATTCTCCCTGAAACTCCAGGGCATGGGATCCCAGCAGGACAGAACATTTTACTGCCCATCGCCCAGTTAGGTGTGGCATGAGCACCCAGCTGTGGTTTTCATTGATGACTGCTTAAGCATCTCCAGGAGTGTCAGGGGCTGTACAAAGCCATTGGATGGCAGGGCTTCCTAAATCTTTCTCTGGATGTGGTGGCACATGGCTGCAAGTAGTTCAGGTCAGAAGTAGTAGTAAAAAAGAGGACTTAACTGTGATTTTTTATTGCCATGATTCTGCAGGGTCCTCAATCTAAGATCCCTATGAGAAAAGGTCTGAGATGCAGGGGAACAGGGTTGCCAGCAGTTCTGTGTGAAGACAGGTCTAGGAAAGCAAAGTGGATAGGAAAACCTGTCAGGCAGTTATCCTTCAGGAGCATGACTTTGCCAGTGACAATGGGGAGGCAAGTGAACACACTGCATGATAACCAAATGCTGATGAGGTGCTCAGGAGGGGAGCAGAAGAACACGTAGGCACCAAGGAACTGGAGCTGTATCCAGCCCAGTTGTGGGAAAGGGCACTGAGAAAATGAAGCCCAGACAGTCCAAGCTTCTTGATCTGTCCAGAGCAACTCACCTATCCTGCAATCCAGCAATCCTGCATCAAAGTAAGAGTGTTACCAAGTAAACCATAAGCAAATATAATTCCATAGCATGTGTCTCCTGCAATCAAGGCAGCTCTGTGCTGGACTCCACACCTGCTTTAAAATCCATAAGGAGAGACAAATCCTTAAAAAAGGACCTTAAAAAAGACAAGTATGAACCCCCCATCAGTGGACATGAGGGCTTTTTACCATTGCACCAGCCGCTGCTGCGGTTTAGTAGTGATGAGTTTTTCAACTTTGCAATACTGATTCTTTTTGATGATTTTTTGGCCATTGGTTGCAGTAATCCAACAGAGAGATGATGTTGAGCCAGGATCTGAGAGACATGGATTAAATTCTGAGTCTGCCTCAGCCTTTGTGGGGCTGCATCTGACTTAGTTTCTGCACCCTGCCCCCGTCCACCTCTTTGCACTGGCCGCGCTTGGCTGCACAACTGGGGCCTGTCTGGAGCTCCACAGATTTACTTTCTTTTCATCTTTGTGTTGTATTTGATCATGGTTCAGGAAGAAGACTGGATGTGCATTGAGTTTGTTGGCTGCTTTCAGTGGTTAATAATAAAAATAATTTTTAAAATTGCCCTGTGGAGAGTGGCATGAAAGAACATGTGACGGGTTCAGACATAGACAGGGAGGGTTTAGATTGGATATGAGGAAGAAATTCTTTACTGTGAGGGTGGTGAGGCACTGGAATGGGTTGCCCAGGGAAGTCG
>JANRGW010032697.1:0-23507 GCA_024733675.1 Psilopsiagon aymara | reverse complement strand
GGGACGGGGATGGGGATGAGGATGGGGATTGGGATGGAGATGAGGCAGGGGATGAGGATGGGGAGGGGATGGGGTGGGAGCGCGGCGGGATCGCGCCCGCCCGAGCGAGACGGCGGATGACCTTGAGGCGCCGGCGGCAGGCAGGGAAGGAGGCAAGGAGCCCGACACAGCCGCCCCTCGGGAGCCCCACCAGGAGCGGAGCCGGGCACTAGCGGGGAGGGCTTCCTCTCCCCGGCCCGCCGACGGTGCACCAGGCTGGCCAGGCTGCTGATGGGGAGAGGTGAGGAGTCCCGTGGTTTTCCTCCCCTGGGGATGAAGTGGGGGAGGTTGGAGGACCCGGAGCTCTTTGCTTGAGCTCCAGCAGTTTTCCTACTCCGTGGGCAGCGCCAGCTAATCAAGGGGAGTGTGGGGGTAAAGGCTGACAGTCAGCAGTAATGCTGGCACTCAGGGGAAAACCTTCGGTTGAGCCGTGTCTTCACTGCTATGATCTCCCCTGGGCCCAGGGATGCTTAGGTAGCTATCACAGAGCTGACTGCAGCATATTTCACCCACAGACCTAACCTGCCTCTTTGCAGGGACAAGTGGGAAAATCTCTTCAGACCCACCCTCTAAACTCACAGAGAACAGGGGAAACACACACAGAGTTCAAGAAGAGTCTGAGCTCATTTAGGTGCAGATATTGCAGGTAGAGCCCAGCTTCCCTGACAGTCTTGGGAAATCAGGTGTCTCTGAAGGTACTTCCCCAGATCCAAACTGGGGAAAAGCATAAGCTGCAGAATTTGCTGGAAATTGCTTCACTTTTTTTGAGCTCTGAGGCTCAGCCTTGGTGTTGGGATGAGTGGCTTGCTATTGCTCACTCTGTTCCCTGCGATGAGCAAGGAATAGTCCGTAGGCCTTATGGTCTCACTAAAGGAGATGCATCTGAGGAGAATTGCCAGCCACTGCTTCTTATGGGAATAGGTATGACAGCCAGGGTGCTGCTGAAGGAGCTCATCTTCAAAAAAGGCTGGGAATGCATTTCCTCTAGCCTTTTTTCCCCTGTTTCCATGGGAACAGCAACAAGCAGGAGCAGCCTGCTCTGAATTTTGTTGCCTACCTCTCAGGCACCCCTGCCAATCCTCTAGGCAAACTTTGGCTCTTGGGGGTTTCAGGCCCATCTTCACATGATAGATCCCGCGCCTCCAAGGAGAGCTCACCGCTCTGTGTGTGTGTATACCATGGCAGAGCAAGGCAAAGAGGCACAAGCGCAGCACTGCCAGGATTTCTGTAGCAGCACTGTGTGCTGTTCCATGCCCACTATTAGTTGCAAAGAATTTGCATGTGTACATGCAATTTCTGCTTTTTATAGTGCTAGGGACTCCTGGAGGAAGTGACTTCAGCTGGACCAAATGGCGCTGATGGTATGGTCACCCTTCAGGAACAGCTCTGGTTTTCACTCACAAATAGGAATGATAAGAGCAAAGCAGAAGGTGAAAGAGAAAAATATGAGTTTATGTCTTTGCATTAATAGGCCAGGGTGGCTCTTTCTCCAGGGAATTTGTTCTTTCACTTTTGAATGCATGTTAACTTTGGACTTCTAGATGCTGGATGTGATCTGTGGCAAAGTGTTCCACAGCACACCCACAGGCCCAAGGAGCACCTTCCTTCATTGTGCCCATTTTGGGCTTGTTGTCCCTTGGGAAAAAGGCTTCTGCCACCGCTATGGAGCCATGCCCACAGGGCCCTGCAATTTACCCTCCACCAGCCGATTCAGTAGCTGGAAACTACTGCTGGAAACTGCTACTGGAAACAGTAGTAGGGTTTCTGTATTAGGCATATGTGATACTGGTCCTGGCAGCATGTTTTCTGTGTCTTGGAGATGATACTGCCAAGCACATCATCAGCTGTGCTGTTTCTGAGCTGAGATGTCACAAAGAAGTCCTGTGCCCTGACGTGTCCAAACTGACGTTGTACGAGTTCTCAGCCTGTTGGAAACAGGCATTTGGCAGGTTTCAATCCCCCAGATAGGAACCCAAGGGCATGGCAGATAACATGCAACAAAAAGCACAGGAGAATGGGAGAAATAATGCTATATGATGCATTGGCCTTTTGGAAATTGAAGCAAGATGGCCAGTGCCCAAGACTGTGTTCTGTGTCACCATCAGAGGGAGAACCCAGCAATCCTAGTTATAACACACTGCCCTGACCACTCAACCCTCCTTTTCTTGAGGGCAAAAGATGAAAATATCTCTGCTCTAATATGTGAGAATCTTCCTTACCACCCTCTCAACCCCCCACCCCCCACCCCCCCATTCCTGCAGGTTTCAGGATGTTCTATTGGAAGGTCGCGTTGGACAGCAGGACATTTCTCGTATGGGGGTGTTTGTGCTATGACCAAATGGTTGAAAGAAGCAGGGAGGCTTTTAAGAAGTTGTGGCAACTGAAGTAGAGGTGGTACCCTTACTGGAATGTCAATAGGTTTGCTCTCCAGATACCCTGTATCTGCAACCCTGCAGAGACATTCATTCCGTATAGCACAAGGTCATATTAGCAGTATTCGTTCACTTCCCATAAGGCATCAAACCAGAAAAATTCTCACACTTCTGCCTCTGCTAGTTACAGAAAATGGCCCTTTTTCTCCTGATTCAATATGGGTTTAGTTACCCATGCAGTAAATTTGCATTTAATTCTGGACAATTTTGACAGAGGCTGCAATTAAAACCAGATGACCTTAGATACCTACTCTTGCCCTGGTATTTGTAGCCCAGCTATAAAACTGGGGTTTGCAGCACCATATATTGGGTTTAGCTTTATTTTATCCAATAGGCCAAGTGTGATCAAAACTTAGTCTTTTGTTCTGAAGCAATCAATGATTCCCTGTGATCTGCTGCTTTTAGTCTCTCAAGAAGCTGTGTAGCAGAGAATCCCCTTGTGTTGGGATGCAGAATTTTCTAATTCGGAAACTAATGCCTGTTTAATTTAAAGATTTCAAGGGTATTTTTTTGCTGGCTGCCTGAGCCTCCCAGAGTGTGTCACTCCAATTAAATTACTCAGTATTAATGCAACAAGGGAGTGTGGGTAAAGGAATGTGCCTCCTGACCCGGTTAAACAAGATCCCTTTGCCATTGCTGGTCGATGGTGGTGATAGCACTGGTGCCTCTGCAATCATTCTCCTCAAGGAAATCTATGCCATTCGTTACATATTCCTTTGCTTCACTCAGAGCTTGTGTCTGCTGGGAGGAGGCGCAGGTGTGCCCTTTGGTACTGCGGGAAGGAAACCCATAGGGGTCGCTGATTTGTGATCGGGGAACTAGTTTCTGTTCAGCATCACTAGACAGAGGCCTGCCTTTCATGGGCAAGATGCCAGCAGCCCACAACGCACGAAGTCCGAAACTTCATGAAGTCGGTGGCTCCTGCTCTGGGGTGCTTCACAGATGAGAATTGCCGTCATTGGAAATTCTTTGACCCCTGCTCTGATCCTTCCCTTTCCAACAGGCTGCCTGTTTGCTTGTTTTCTATCCAGCCTCGCAAGAGTCCATTTCTTTATCACCACAGTTATTTGTGAAGCTCCACAGAGGTTTCTGGCTCAGGCTAAATTATTTTCCTCTCAGCAGCAGCCCAGCAGGATACTCAGGGTCCTCTCTCAGACACACACAGACCCACACACCACCCCCTCCCCCTTGAAATGAAAAGCAGATTCAGATCTGCCCAGATGCTGTTTGTCAGTCCTCAGGACATTTCATCTGGTGTAACTCTGGAACAGAAGCTACCACCCCAAGTGCCTGGAAAATGAGCCAAATCATCCCCTGGCAAATGCCTTGTTCTGTCTGAGCTTTTTCACCCATCACCCCCAAAAATAAACAAGCCATGGAAATTAATGTCTCAGAGAATTTAGCCTATCCTAGTTATGGTCCTGGGAGTCAGCTCCCTAAAAGCAGAAAATAGGATTGTTGCAATTTGCCTGCCCTGCGCTGAACAGTTGGAGCTGATGCATGCTGGTCCGGGAGGCGTCCTTTCTCCACCCAACTCTCCCCATGGACCTGAGCAGGTCGAGAAAATGAGGCCCTTCCAAGGAAGGTGCTAAAAGCCCACTGTATGACTGGCTGCATTACTTAGGGACTATCACACAGGCTGGGGTTGGCAGCAAGGCCCATGTCCTGGGGTATGGCTGCGATCCCACCTTTGGTGTGCCAGGAGCACTTGTTATCTGGGCAACGTGGACTTGTTCATCACTTATTCTCAGTGCTGGGGATAATCCATCCCAGGGGATGGGCTCCTGCCCACTGTGTGCCCTGTGCTCCTGCTCAGCAGCTAAATATTTCAGCTTGCTCACCCCACTTCCCCACTGCCCTGAGCTAACCATCCTGCTCACTCTTCCCTCCTAACCCCTGCCTGGGCTCCTTGCCTGCTTACAGTAGTGTGGCTCCACTAGGCCTGTTCCCAAATCACTCTGATGCAACTGTGGAGAGTCACAAGCTCTAATTCAGTCTGGCAGCTGGGTGGTTTAACTCTTGGAAAGCAGAGCTGAGCTTGCTTGAATAATACCTCTGTCAGCACAGCACAGCTTGTTAGGGACCGACAGAGTGAATAGCCACTTGAAGCACTATTAGGAGGCAAGGACTGGGCTAGTGGGGGGCTGCAGGGCTGTGGTGAGTTGCTGAGAAGAAGCAGGAAGCAACTCATGCAGAATGAACTCAAAAATTAAAGTTAACCCATTCTCCTTTCTAACAACCATCAGCTCCAGTGTGGTGATGCTGCAGCCTGGGACATAGCATCCATCTGTGCTCTCAGGCAAGGTGAGCTGAGGGATGGTTAGGGGAGTTGAGGTTTTTGTTCTGTCTTGGGTAGTCCCTGCTGGATAAACTGCTTAGAGAGTCATGAATAAGTGATATCCTGGTGATGGAGCACTGCCTTCCACAGCTATTCTACAGAGAGGGAGGAGAGCTGTTCATTAAAGCACTGTGGCCTGACAGAGGTTATCAGAGCCACCCTCTGGAAGTGAGTCTGTCTCTCCACCAGCTATAAAGGGAGCCCCAGGTGCCAAGATTTCTCACCTAGGGCACAGATTCACCATCTATTTAAGCACAATTTTATTATCAGTTCTCCAAGACCATCTGCCATCCTTTCCCCATTCGTAACCACATCTGCCATCTCCTCTGGGAGAGAGCTCTGAGCACACACAGCTGCACACACGCACACACACATAAATAAATGCATACAGAGACCTTATCAGCCATGCATTTGCTCAGATGTGAGCAGAGAGCGCTGCTGCTGCAGCTGCTGAGCTGACAGCAGTTACACAAGGAGGATCTAATTTAGAATGAAATTTGGTTAAACTATCTGCAGGTTTTGTTCATTCACTTTGTAAGCTGGAGGATTTTTAGTGCATCTTTTATAGATCACATTCTGCTTGTGGAAGTGAGTGCCGTGACTGAGGATGGGGTGAGTTAGGTGTGATCCCCAGTCAAAGTATTAATTAATCCTTCTTGTCTGACTTCCTAGTCTTCACACACACATATACATGCAGCAAACAACAGAAGGAACTAGAAACTGCCCTGTCCACTGTGGGACCCTGGGCAACAATGGGAATCATGTCTCCTTCTCAGGGAGGTACTACCTGGGCAACTTGCTGGCCACCTGCCACATATAGGCAAACCTAATCTGCTTCAGATTACGTCATCATATTGGAGTGATGGATCCCATAACATAATGGGAATGCACAGCAGAAGGACTAGAGTCAACCAGTAAGGACTCCAAGGAGGAGAACTCTGACTAGAAATAATCCCTTACTGCAAAAGCAAGCAGGTACCTGGAGCAGCATCCTTGGGGACATTCAAAGTGACCCTGTAGTTTCAACCAGACTTGCAACGAAAGGGCAGCCAGCATTTTCTAGGAAGATTACCCCAGAAAAATGGGTACCTGAGGAGGACCTGCTTTGCACTGATCTGTTAGGATGCTCAGTCTCATTTCTGGGCATTGAATCTTTAAGAGCCATGTTTCTGCTTTACTCTGTTAGGCCAGAAAGCAGACTGACCCAGTTTGGTGCATTACAGAGCTATTTGCTGCCAGATATATGGAACAGAGATCAGAGAGAGCCTGTTGCCTTTCCTGCAGCTTTCCTCACTCTCCCAGGGTGTTTGCTCCCAGTCAAGGGCCTGGTGCACATGGCTTCTGGGCTGAGATCCCACAGCTGGAGTCCTAGGCAGAGTACTGCTTTGGTGCGTCCAGAGACATCTCTGGTGTGGATAATGCAGTGGGAGCTTCCTCAGCTAGGGATCTAGCACCTTTCTGATGGATTCAGCGCTTCTAATGCTGGGAATGGCAGAAAAGGGATGCATTCCCAGGGAATGAGACAAACCAGTGCTCGCAGGGAACGAAAGCTGTGCAGTTGACAGTCTAAGTGGGGGAATGTAGCACCAGTCACATTGCCTGGTGTGTATTACTGTGACAATAACTTCTTATAACAATTTAATGTAACCTATGTTGCTTAAAAAGGGCAGAGGACCACAGATGGGAATTACGGTGCTATTATTTTTCCTCAGACCAGATGCATACTGAACATGAACTCATTTTCCCCATCATTCTCAGCCACACCTCACTTATCTCACCCAGTTAACAGCTCAAGGAACCGCGGAGAAGATGCTAGTGCCAGGCAAGGTGCAACTGAAGTGAGCAGAACTTGGGTTTGAGAAGCCAGATGCAGAGACCTGGGTATCACTTAGGAAATCAGAGGATGGAATTGGGGAGAGGACGTTATTGCCGACAGTACCCGGGTCACAGGTCAACGGGGGGTCATTCCCATGTCCAGCCTCTGTCATGATGCTCTTGGCAGTGCAATGAGTGGAGAGACTCTGTGGGCCCGGTTTCTTGCCGGAGAGGCAATTTTGAGCAGTTCTGGGTACCTTCGAGCAGCGTGTGTTTACACTGACCTCTAGTGGGAGCAGATCCCTGCCTCGGCAGTATTTCCCTGCAATTTTAGCCATTTGAAGCGACGCGTCTCAAGGGGGGCTGGGGAGAACTCAGAATTACAGTTCCAGTTTTAAAATCCTTAAGAGTAAACCATAACATCAAGATTGGCCTCGTATTATATTTAAATGTTTTTATTCCTTCTACCACTACTTGCCAATATATTTTATATATATGATATATAAAATCATATATGATACATATGATAGATATATACATGTGCATATGTATGTATACATATGTGTATGTATGTGTATGGGTATATATCTATATATACCTCTCCATATATCTATAGATCTGTAGATCTATATATCTATTTAAAGCCTCTGAAAATAATGAAGGTCCCAAACCCACCTGTCCAGGCAGAAGAGCTCTCTGTTAGGAAGACAGCTTGCAACAAAGCCCAAGCCTTACTGAATGAGTGACAGAAGGCAAATAACGGGCAGAGTGGCCAAGTTCATCTTTCAGACTTCCCAGTCAAACTGCCCAAAGGGCAAACAGAAGCACACCAAGACAGAAGAGAAGGGTCAAGGACATGGTGCCTGAGCTGGGTATTAGTGGGTGCAGTTGTAAGGTTAGAGCAGAGGGTGGCTAGACTTGGATGCCTGGGTGGCACAGCTGATTTTAATGGGGAATGCCTGGTCTCCAGAGCTGAGCAGCAGCAGACCACTGCAACACAGCCCTAGGAAAGCACTAGCCAAGCACAAGCATGAGCTCAGAGAAGTTCAAGGCTCACCTTAGGATTTCTGCAAGATCGCTAACTCCAGCTAAGCTCACATCATCAGCAGAGGAAGGCCACCTCCAGGGGCTGCTGGGCAGCCAGAGGTGTAAATGGCTTGCTGTGACTGTGAGTCCCAAGTGATGGCTCTCGAGTTGCCTCCCTGTAGAGCTGGTCCATAGCTTATTAGCTCAGGCTCTGTGCTTTGGCTGAGCCACTCCTGAGCCTGTACTACCCTGGGAGCAGGCTCCACACCTATACCCGTACCAGAATAGGACAAGATACTCGAGGGGTGACTGCCATTTTCTGCAAAGCAAGTAGCAATTAGTACACAGTGAAGTCTTTGTGCTTCATCACACAGGTTTGTGCTGATTTGACCAAACTGGGTTTCTCCCAATATCTGATTTTATCCATGCAGAAGCATATAAGGAACCATTCCATGATGGAGCTGCATCTTTAGTAACATCTAGCACATTACTAGAGAAAATGGCAAAGGAATTTTGTAAGGTATTTGATGGGTAACCAAGTAGCAGCTGGGTACATAAAACTGAATGGGAAGAAATTCTGGGTGGAGGTCAGAACTTCAGCTGCAGATGCACATGGAACTGGGTGCAACCACCACCAGGGTGTGAGAGGGAGTGACAGGAGTGGCCTATATCCCTGCCCTGAATTGGGCACAGCTGATAAGATGTGGGAGAAGCTCCTTTCTCTTAGTAATTGTAGTCTTGCAGCCAAGACAGTGCCAGGAACACAGCTGGAATACTGAAGCAGATCCTGAGCGTGGGAGGAAAGCTTGTGACTGGAAGTTACTGATGCCAACAGAAACTTCCCCTGCCTGCCTCCTGCTACCCTCGCACCCCAAAACCTTTCTTCCTGCCTGGCCGGAGTCACTTTCCCTGGGTAGCTCGCCTGCAGCAAGCCTGAGGTTAAAGGCCTGTTTGGAGGAAGTGACACAAATCTGAGGTGGCAGCTGCAGCATGAGAGAGGGAAGTCATGGGCGCTTTGCATGTGGTTTGTGTGAAGTGGATCCCCTTCCCACCACCAAGCTATCCCCAGGTGAGCTCCCTTGCAGGGGAACCTTCCCCTCCTGCGGGCCTGAGCTGGAAAGATGGACACCCTGCAGAGGCGGAAAGGCATGTAAAGCAATAGAAGTGATAAATCAAACTGATTTTGAAGTGTCACCTGCATTCAGAGCTATCTAGGTATATTCTCAGGAAATCTCACTGCTTGCGACACTGTAAAATAACTAGATGAAGTCTATGCAGATCCACGAGGAACATAACTGAATAGTTTTGATGTTGGAAGGGGGCACTGAAAGGCAGCCTTGTCAGTCATTCACAGGCAGGGGCTATTGTTTGAGCTTCTATTTTCAGCTTTGATCTCTGTGTTCTGGCTGTTCTTGCGCGAGCCCTGGCAGTCCGCTGTGGGCCATTTGCCACGCAGAAAGGCAGTGAGAAATGGCTGAAGCAACTGACTTGTTCAGCCAAGTGCAGAGGCTGCCTGGCTTCTCCCTTTGCCTGTACAGGCAGGACAGGCAAGAAGTGTCTCCGTGGTTGAAACGGATTAAACCATGCGCGTGGGAAAAGCAGACACCTCTCGCACCTATCTCTGCTGCCAGCAAGCGGCATCCACCGTGTCGTTTCCTACAGCGCCTGCGGCTTCAGTTAGCGCTCGCTCACGTTAACACCATGCCCTCCACCTCACCGCCGGCTTGACAAAGCCTTCTCCCACCCCTAGCAGACCCGCCTGCTGTTTAAGGAACCCCACCAAACCGAGCAGGGGAGGAGGCAGGTCCGGAACACATCGGTGGTTCAGTGCAGCATTCTCCCCTGCGCTCCCAGGCGAGTTCTCTCCCTCCCGGTCCTCCAGAGCTGGAGAGGAGCGAGGCAGCCCCGGTCGGGAGGGGACCAGGCTGGGGAGAGGCGGGGCGGCAGAGGGGGAATCCCGGGCAGGCGGGGCCGGGCGCGGCTGAGTCAAGAGGAGGAGCCCTGGGGTTCGCCTCAGGGGCGGCCGCCGTTCGCTGCCTTTCCGGCCATGAGCCCCCCGGCCGCGTCGGGGCCGCGGCGGGCTGGTGGCGAGCGCTGAGCGATGTCGCGAGCGGCAGGCGGTGAGTGCCGCAAGGAGACTGCGGGCTGGGAGGGCGAGGACGGGCAGTGCGACTCGGGTATCGAGTCGCTGCGCTCGCTGCCGGGCGGCAGGGAGACCCCCGCCGCCGCCGCAGAGACCCCCCCCGCCGCCGGGATTCCTCCCGCTGACACCTTCGCCGAGGCCGCGGCCGCTGAAGAGCGGCTCGACTCCAGCTACGGGTCCGGCGCCCTTCCCGAGCCCCTGCCCGAGCTGCCGGCCGCCGAGGAGCCGCCGCCCGCGGGGCTCAGCCGGCAGCAGCTGGAAGCTCTCACCTACCTTTCGGAGGACGGAGACACGTGAGTGACCGCGGATCGTGCCCCCCATCCATCCATCCTTCCTCCATCCATCCCTCCCCGGGCGGCTTGCGAGCCCGGACCCCGCAGCCCCGGGCTTGGCCCCTCGCAGCCAGCCAGCAGCGGGGAGCCGGTGCCTAGAGATAAGCCGGGTTTATCTGCAGTGGTCCACAGTCCTCTCCTAAGGAGCACTCGTTCTGCCCGGCTGTGAGGGACTCCGCAAGCCCCTGTCCTAGTGCTGAGCATGGATGCTGAGCACCCTGGCATGGGTTTGGGTGGGTGATAGTGGGGTATCTGTGCCAGGTCCGGAGAGTGAGCAGGGAGAGGTACTGCAGGCAACGTACACAGAGTGGACCCACTTTAGGAAGTAAAATTCTACTTGCTGTGGGGCTGCTAGCAACTGGAGGGGCACATCAACCCCCGTGCTGTCTGTTCTCCAGACAATGCGGTGTTTCCTCCCCAAGGAAGAAGGTTTGGTTGTGTGAGATACCACGTAAGCAAGAGATTGGCTATGCAGGGCAATACCTTGAGATAGCTGGTTTAGGGCCAGAGATGCTGCTCAACCGAGCAACCCAAGAACCATTTGTTCTCAGTTGGAAATCGCCTTGCCTTGCCAGCCTGCCTGCGCAGCACAGCTTTCAGCACAGTTGTGACGTGTGTCCTGCTACAGGGATGCCCTCCTGAGCTCTGTGACGAAGATGAGTGTTTCTTTTCACGGGGGGGGGGGGCTTCCCACATCTGTGATGCTCTCTCGAGGGCAGAGGCATCACTCCGGAGTTACTTGGTTTGGCTTCTGGTAACTGTGTTCAGCTAATCACAGTGCCTTCCTGTCATACATTCCCTCACCAGAAGGTTTTCATCATGAGTGCATGGGTGCACACACAGAGCATGAGCAAAGTGTGCTCATAACTAAGCAGGGCAAAAGCTTTGCTCCAGACCCAGGCTGGATTTTAATACCAAGTAGTGGTGCAAGAGGAAGAGAAACTGAGAGGCACTAGCACAAGCAAGCAAATGTCTTCAGTAGAGGGAGCAGCAAGGAGGCTCTGTCCTTGCCTGGCAGATACGTTGGTTCTGAAGCTGAAGATGAGCTGGGAGCCATCATGTCTTAAACTTCAAAACATGTTTTCCTTTCTGCCTAGGCTGGTCCTTGGGCCAATACTAGTTTATGTCATTGGTGCCTGTGCATCTGCTAATTAGTTCATTAATGCTCACTGGGGGATCTGCTCCCAGGATTGGCTGGAAGTCTCGCAGCAAGCAAGGTTATCCTAAACCAGCCTCCCACGCTCCCCAGTCAGGCGCCTGGATGGTGCTTCCTAGTCCTGTCTGCAGGCTGGCTCTGGGGCTCCTCCGAATGGAGGAGCTTCACCACCTTTCCCAACTATAATACTAGAGCCAAGATGCCCGCAGGGGAAAGAGACACAGGCGCCTTTTAAACTGCGGAGGACAAGCTCCCTGGGCTCCCTGCTTGCTGTGCTTTGGTGAACCTGATAGATCTGGCTGCTTGGAGGTGCTTTGGCTGCTTGGGGCTGTTCTGTAAGGTGTCTCGGCCCTTTGCTTGTCAGACATGCTTGGAGAGACCAACACAAGCATCTCATTAACTAGGAAAACATTAATCAGTGGTACCTTGGTTACTGTAGGCAGGAGAGGCTCTTGGAGAGCTCTACAAATGGTTGCAGTTGCTCTTCTGTTTTCTCGCGCTCACAGTTCAGAACAGGAAATCAGTAAAGAGTGAGGGAAGGAGTGAAAAGTCAGCTGGTGGTGCAGCTCGTAGAGCTCTGGACAGGCTGTGTCTATCAGAGCTGGCTTGCTTGGGATCTGCTTCCAGCACTGTGAAAAAAAAAACCCTATTCTTGAGTTTAGAGTGGCTGTGGGTTTCTGCCTCTGCTATTCCTGTCTCTCCTCCTGACCCTGTGGCAGAGGTAGGCGGCATTTATATTTAGAAATGCTGAACATCCACCCCGGGTTGATGCAAGCAGGGAGAGGACACCCAGCGACTCGAGCTGCCGCAGGTTCTGTATGCAAAACCAAGTCGGGGCTGCTAGTAATGCTGAAGTCTATGGAGCAGTTGCTCATCCGATGACAGAAAGTCACCAGAGAAAATGATCAGATGGCTTCAGGCTGCATCCCTTACAGCCAACCAGACAAACACATCAACTTCTTTTCATCTCTGTCAGTGGCTCATTTCCTTGTGTGCCTTGCTTTAGTATCTGCCACAAAACAGCTCCAGGCTGAGAATTAAAATCATGCTATCATTGTATTTCAGGAGACCTGGGCAACAACACTTTCCTGTAATTCTGAAAATACAAAAAGTTGAGGGGTTTTGGCCAAGTAGTTCCTGTTTCCCCAGATGCCCTGGCTGGTGCCAAGCAGAGAGGAGCCTGCACAAAGGGAGCTGGCAGAAGTCTTGGCTCCCCATCTGACAAAAATCTTTGCTGTCCATAGCTGCCCCAGGCTTGCCCACCCATGCTGCTTTGAGGTGTGCCTGTGAGCAGGCTGTGTTTGTCAGCCCAATGCTTGTGGGGGAAGTATGGGAGGTGGAGGAGCATGTGCTCAGATGGTTGGAGCATCAGCAGGATCCTCCTTGGATACCTTCCTGCCTGCCCCTGTGGGAGAGGAGCGTTAACCCAGGCAGGGTGAAGCAATGGGGCTAAAACAGGCTCTTCCTGTGCTCAAAATTAGAAGGGGTCCTGTTTCTGCAGGAAGGAAATTGGCTAACAAGGGAGATGGGGGGGTGATGGCCAGGGAAATGTGTGGGTACCATCTTCCAACAATCATCTGCCCAAGCATCAGCTCCCCTCCTGCCTGTCCAGTGCTGCTGGCAGCCCCTCTGCCTCAGGGAAGTCAGAGCTGCAGTAGTTGGGCACCAGTACCCCAAGAGAGAGCAGCAGAGCTGGCATGGCAGGAGAGATCAGGGATGAGGAATGGGGTGAGAGGCAGAAGATGGTGAGCATGCTTAGGGAGGTAATATGTATCCTGCTTGTTCTGTGGCTGGGTAGAGAACAAGACCTGTGAGTTCAAGCACAAACAGTTTCCTCCAAGCATGATCCTTTCCTTGAGAAGCAAGTAGCCTCCTCCAAGCAGCCATCCCTTCCATGTAAACCAACTCCTTTTCTGCTGGATGGAGTCCCTGTGGGACTGCCCTGTGTGGAAGTGAAGAGGGGGTCTTTCCAGCATGCAGGCATGGCTAGTTCTGACCAGGCTGCAGGCAGCTATATTGCTGTGCCCTGGCCTCTGAACAAGCTCAGCCTTTGCTAGGATTCACTGAGGAAATTCTCTTTCCCAGCCTTGCCAGGCAGATGCATGAGTCCAGTGTCCTGGGAAAGGGGTGAGTATGGGACCAGCTCCTATGAAATGAGATGGAGTGTGATGGGATCACCTACTACATTCCAGCACAAGGGAAAACTTCACCTTTCACTTGAGCTTATGGCAGTTCTGCCAGCCGTGGAGGGGCAGTTGATTCATCAGTGTAGGAAATTAGGCAGAGCTTTCCACTTTCTAGGACTACATATCATGTCTTAAACTTCAAAACATGTTTTCCTTTCTGCCTAGGCTGGTCCTTGGGCCAATACTAGTTTATGTCATTGGTACCTGATGCATGGTGATGGGCCCCATGGGAGGGTGGCTGTCTTCTGCATGGGGATCCACATGCGAAGCAGCATGGTTCCTCTGTGGGGCTGAAGGTCGGGGGACCCCAGCTCAGTCATGAGAGAGAGACTTTGGCCTCTCAGATGGAAAATGGGACCAAGTGCCTTTGGTTGGGTGCGTGTTTTGGGGAGGGAGGGGAGCAGAGGAAGCCTGACTTCCTCCTTCCACCAGAGACAAGTGCTGGCCTGTCTGCTATTAAGAAATCACGTGCCAGTGACTCGTGGGCTGAGATGCTTTAACAAGGGCTCAGGGAACAGTTAATCGAGTAAAATTGAGGCCCCATGGGAGCTGATGTTCTGAGCTCTCCTCCACCTGATGGTAGGGAAGTGGTCTTCCTTGCTGAACCCTTCCCTGTGTGGGTAGGCACCTTGTGGGGCCACAAGCTGCTTCTCAGCATTCACCAGCGTGTGCTAGTCATAATCCTCTCACCTCATGTAGCTCCGTGCTAGAGGTCTTCCTCCTGCAGGGGAACAGAGGTTGACCCATCCAGGCTGCCTGCTCTATGCACTGCTGAACACTGGTGTTGCTGAACCCCTGAATCCCAGTGTATGTGACAGCGAAGGAAGACCACTGCAGAAGAAGCAGAGGGCTGGAGAGACACAATTTCAGGAATGATGAAAAGAAGATGGATGCAGAGAGCAAACCTGGTTGCTGTTTGGGCTGGAAGTCCCTTGGGCCGTTGCTGGCTGCCCAGCAGTCAGATGGCTGTAGTTAATGGGAAGCAGGGATGCTCTTGTTTTTTCCAGAGGGCCTTTGGAAATCTCCTTTGCCTTATTGCCAGGGAAGTTCAAGTCTGTCAGACATTGCTCCCTAGCACAGTGCTATTGTAGGGCAGAAAAGAGAATGAGTCCTAATGTGGGGCTGGCCAGAGGAACAGGGGAGCCTCCTGTGTCCAGCTCCCTCTTCCTGGACTCTCAGCTCTTCCTCTGTACACCCTCAGGAGTTTGGGGAGCAGGAGAGGGCATGGGCTCCTTTAGGATGCTCCAGAAGCTGCTGGCTGCCACACATGTAAAGCCTTGGTGTAAGGTGGGTAAGTTCTGGAACAGCCTTCTGAGGCTGTGCAGGCACAGAGGTTTTTTCCCCTGCTTTGTGTGACTTCAGCATGGCCTGGAGGAAGTTTCTTCATGCTTTCCACCTGCCTTGGTTTGCCTTGGAGCTGGGGAGAGACACATGGAACTTCAGCACAGAGGAAGGGAAGGAATGACATGGAAATTTCCATGTCCTGGAATGCAGAAGCCTGGCTGTAACAGATCAGTTGAGGTGGGAAGGGCTTCAGGTCCTTGCACTCTGCAGGCAGGCGCTGCTGCTGCTGGGAAAGGGTTGGGCTCAGCCAAATTAACCAAGAAAGTTTGACTTTTGTTGCCTTGTGGGTTTTTTTTAATACAATGTGGATAAAAGCGAAGTCAGATGTGAAAGTGCAGGAAGAGAGGCCATGGGGTCTGAGCTGTGAAAGTGGTTACTGGGCACCCCTCGATGAGCTCCATGTGATACTCTGTGCATATGGGAGGTGGGAAGCCCCTTTGGGGCCGATGCAGGGCTGAGAGGGCCCCGAGATGTCCTAGACCCACTGCTGGTCTCATTAGAATAAAATCCTGAGGCAGTGAGGATGCTTGCAGGGCTGTAAATGATTGCTAGGGTGTGTTGTACATGCTCTGGCCAAGTTCAGACCCCGTCCTCTTCTGAGGCTGTTTTGACCTCAAGATATCTCTGCATGCACAGAAAATGTAGGAGAATGTATTTGCCTCCTGAGGAGCCAGAATGGGAATTTGCTCCATTTAAAATGTCCATTGGCTGTGGCATTTTGGGATGTTTGCTGCTTTTATTGCAATTGTTCATCTTGCTTCTCAGCCATGACCCTCTGGGGTGGGCTGGCCTGCTTTTTGGCTGGGTCCATCCCTGCAGTGACGGTAGCATGGGACAGACCCCTTGCTTTGCAGGGAGCAGTCCTCATGCATCTGATGTTTGGTGCTTGTGCAATCCCGGACACACCATCTGCTCAGAAACTGAGAAGAATGCTCACATGTGTGGGTGCAGAGGCTAAAGGATGTGAGGCCAGGGGTGCTGTATGTGGGTGAACAGGGGCACCTTCATCTCCCCACCTCACTGGAAAACAAGACACCCACAGACCTCTTGCAGTGCCTCCCCTGCCAGGCAGCCTTCAGCCCCCGTCATCTCCAGCAGCCACACCAGACCCTCTGCAGAGCGCCATAGGAAAGCTGGAGGCTGGCTACCCTGCTCCATCAGTTCCAGCTCTCGATTTGGTCCCAATAGCAGCAGCCTTCCTCCCCACTCCCTCAGGGAAGAAGGGAGAAAACCTGTACAACAGGAGACCCAGGGCTGGAGAAGAGGATACGGGGATGAGCCTACAGCTGGCTGGGATTTGATGTTCCCTTGGAGCTGCCAGAGGGCAGCTGGAACGGCTTTTTGGAGCAGGGCAGCATTGCATTGGTATGCAGGAAGAAAGAGAGCCAGGCTGGGCTGGCAGAGGGCTGCAGGCCAGGATGGGGCTGTGCTGGCTGAGCGTGCTGGCAGAGGTTCGTGCTGATGGCTGAGGAAGCTGTTAGCAGTGCAGGTTACAGGGCTAGAACAGGAGGGCAGGGTAGGTGTGGAATTCCCCTGCCTTTTTCCTTCTCCCTTGCTCTCCTCACTATTGCTGCTGGGGCCATTTCCTCTCCTGAGCAAGTTTCTCATGTGTTAATTATTTGCATGATTTCCCACTGTTCCACTCAGCCAAAATGAGGAGCTGAGAGTGAACTATTCCTGCTGCAGACAGGGATCTTATCTAGAAAGGGAGAAAAAAGCAGAAAGAGGAAAAAAGTGCAGTACTAGAAAAAAAAACTAGTTCTACTGCATGCTGGAGCCCTTGTCCTAGGTGATTGTAGGGTTAGACAGTGAAGGAAGAGACTCCTGAGGACAAGGTGTCTTGTTCTACAGATGGGGGGGGATCTGCATGGTCAGATCTGCATGGTCTGCCCCTAAAACTGGAGGGAGAGAAGAGGATAGCTGGAGATCTACTGGAACTTCCTCAGTTCTGCTTGTGTGTCTGAGCTGGTGTCACCCTTACCCCATTCTCCTGCCTCCAGTCCTCAGGTGTGGACAGTTTTCCTACCAGGCACTTGAGGTCACTCAGAAGCTTGGGAGATGGACAGCACTATGCAAAAGGATGCTTTCCTGTGCCTAAAATAGGACTGCCTTGGGCATGGCATGCTCAGACCTGGGGACATCCCCAAGGGTGGTCCTCACCCCTTTGCTCCAGCATCATTATCTCTCTGATGATGAGTAGATCACCCTGTGCCAGGAATGCCCTGTGCCTTTGCAATTCAGAGCACTAGTGAGACCCTTGTGCCAGGATGGAGCTGGTAAGTGGCAAAGCTGAGAGCAAGCCCAGCAGTCTGTACGCTTAGGCTGACCCTATTTCCCTTGCCCACAGCTCCTCCATCCACAGCCCCTTCCAAACTCCTGTTTGCCCTTTCCAAAAGTCCCCACTGGGCACCCACCCCACAGCTGCAGGCAGGAACATGGGGAGGTGGGGAGCAGACAAGCAGCGATGGCAGAGGTGTGCAGGCAGCTGAGAGAGGGTCTGAGCATGGAAGGGTGGAGGGTTTATTCTGGCAGAGGCACGTGGCTGGGTGAGGAGGGGTGCCTGGCAGCGAGCAGGTATCTCTCTCCATCACTGTGCCCTGGTGCTGAGGCTTAGCTGTGAGCTCTGTGTGCCAGCATGCAGCAGCCTGTCAGCAGCTGGACTGCACACTGCATGGCAGAAATGTGTGCATGTAGCCTTGACCGGAAGAGAGTGGAGATGGGCACAATGCCTGCACCTCAGGTCTTCCCAGGGATAGGAGGTTTCCCAGGTTAGCTGGAGGCAATCCTGATTCCAGGATGGCATCAACAGCCTGTGGCACACGTGCTCTTGGTGCACTCATTCCAGGTGTCCTCACCATGATTCCAAGTGGCTCACGGCTCTTGCAGCCATTTCAGGAAGTTGAGGGCTGTCAACTGGAAGAGGGGGAAGCGAATGCAGAAATGAAAGCACAGCAGGAGGCTGCACCCGGGTGGAGAATGAAGAGGGAAGGGTGAAAGCAATTCTTTTAAGCAGGTACATCCCAGCTTTGGGGTGAAAGCCTGGGCGCTGGTTGGCTGGAGATGCTCAACCCCATTGCCTCCACAGCATAGATCCCAAACTTGCTCAGCCCTGAGTGTCTTTGCTGCCTTTGGTGTGAGCTGCAAAGTCACCCAAGCCAGGAAGAGCTGCCTGGGGTTTCCACCTCCCCTGGGTGTCTGCCCCACTTGTCCCCATATGATGGTGTGGTGTGGGTAGCGGCAGAGGGGCAGGGGGATTCCTGGGCAGGTTGGGGCTGGCTGCGGTGGGGAGAGACCCTGGGCTCTGCTTTTTGTCCCAGGAGCCCAGCACGGCTCTGGAAAGTGAAAGCAGCGGAGGTTTAAAGTTCAAGCCCAGTTGCCTTGGAAAGTCCCCTGCGTGAGCAGTTGTGTCTCTTCCGTACCTGAAAAAGGCAGGTCCCATGGCCGCCTGCCTGTGGTGCCTGGGAGCCAGTGTGGAGAAACAGGGGCTGTCCCTGCAAGCGGGCAAAGGACACCTCGGTACAGGTGCCACCGTGGGGACCAGAGGCCTGATGCAAAGCCCACAGGGAATCTCCCTGCCTGGGTCATACGCAGGCAACAGTCTGCCAAGGGGAGGGGTATTCTTAGGGCTGTTTCTCCAGCTCTGCCCCTCACTCTTGCCCTCTGCTACTCTGGACTGGGCCCCTTGACTGTGCCTCTGCCCCATGGTCTGCCCCTGCCCATGGAGCTGCTCTGCCCCGGGAACACTGACAGTGGGGGTGCACCCCATGGTGGTGCAGTGGCAAATGTGAGTGGCCTCTCCTTCCACTGGGGAGTTCCCTGCTGCAGCATGGCCCGGGGCTTCCCCACCAAAAATGGGGTTTAACTTTGGGGGGCTGGCCTCTGGGTTCCTCGGCACACTCATGTCCTCGTGGCAGCTGGCAAGAAGGCAGCCCCACTTCTTCACTGCAACATTTTGGGGCCAGGTCTTGTTCTCCCGCCTGTAAGGGATGCTGGCCATCTCTCAGTGCAGGTGGCATCCCAGAGCTGAGCTGCACGGTGAGCAGGGTGTCTTGCTGGGGCTGGCGCAGCTCTTGCCCTCTGTCCATCAGCCTGTTTGCCTTCACCGAGCAGCATGAGTGGCAGGAGCCTGCTTAGAGCCTGGGTTTCACTTTGGAGTTGACATCTGCCAGAGATAAAAGCCACCCAGTGCAGTGGTGACTGTGTGGCAGGAGGCTTGCTCAGCTCATGCCTGCTATGCTCTGTTGCCTGCTCCTCACTGCTGCTCAGCGTGGCTGGGACTGGTCCCTTCTTCCAGAGAGGCCTGGGAGTGCAGCAGGTCACTGGGGAGCACTGGAAATTCCCTCTTGGCTCTGCCTCTGTCATGGTCTCACTTCTGTTCTGAGTGCACAGCGGCTGGCATCAGACCGGCTGGAAAGAAAATCTTTCCTTGGGCTGGGGGACTCCAGCCTGCCTGGCCACCCCATGGCTGTGGGGACCATGGTTCTGAGGAGCAGGACTGTGTGCTGGCCACCCAGCTCTGATGGCCTCAGGGTCCCTGTGCACTCTCCGGCTCTGTGCCAGCACTGCTGCAGTGGGGCTGGAAAGGAAGGATGTAGGGGAGAGAAGAGGAAATCAGTGTGGGCCAGCAGTGTGGCTGGCATGGGGACTGTACCCTGCAGGTTATCTTGAACCAGTGCTGGGCTCCTGCCCAGCGTTGGCTGCCTGCCTGCATGAGGGGAAAGCAGAAGTGTGGCTCGCAGCTGGCAGTGGGTCACTGGAATTCCCCAGGCAGCTGCCAGAGCCCGTGTCTCCCTCTGCAGCTGGCAGACCCAGCCTTTAGGCTCTGGGAAACACATCCCAGGCTTTTCGGACCTGCACCGGTTGGAGGCCTGGCTTTGGCCAGTGCTGAGTCCAAGTCCTGTGCATGCTGTGAGATCTGAGGGAGGACTCGGCATGAACGAGAGGGTCTGTTCCTCATGTAGATCGGCATGAAGGACTGTCCTGGGGAGCCTCAGGCCGCATTCCTGTCTTGTCCTGCTGTTGAGCTTCCCCAGGAATAGGGCAGGATGGAGGAGCTCCAAGCTGGTGAGAGGGGAAGGGGACTGGGGAAGGTGCGTAGATCACTCCTCCATGCAGCAGTGGAGGGTATTTGCTTCTGAACACAGCACTCGGGACTTATTTTTCTTTTTCCCCCCTCTGCTGTTCCCTCCCTAGGTTGGTTCACCTGGCCATTATCCACTGCATCCCAGCTGTGGCACTCTGCTGTATCGCTCATCTGCCCAGGGAGGTGCTGGAGATCCAAAATGATCTTTTCCAGGTATGAGGACGTGATAGGCAGAAGATGGGAGGAAGGTAGGTCCTCCCTCGATAGATGCCCAATCTGTCTCCAGGTCCCCAAACCTGCTTCCTCCAGAGCATGGTGAACGTCCCATGTGAGCAGCCTCTTTTCAGGGAGGGGGAGAAGGGTATGCGAGATACCCTGAGAAAGAGGTGTGACAGCTCCCAGCAGCACAGGGTGAAGGGGTCCTCTACAAGCCCTAGGACATTTCAGACTGCCCTGGAGGGTCGAGCATGCATGGCTTGAATGTGGCAGGGTAGATAACCTGGGAGAGTGAGATGTGCCCCCACGGGTGATCCCTGAGCTGAGGCTGGGGGGGGTGGGGGTGGGGGGCAGGAAGCTGTTTGCACTGCCCCAGTGTTAGCCATGCTTAGTGCCAGGACAGGGATGGGCTCCTGCTCGGCAGGCTGCCCGTGCCGCCAGGCTGGCTCCTGCAGGCTGGTGTGTCTCATCCCGCCCGGTGCCCTGCATCCCCCCTTCCCTGATTTCTGTTCCCACCTCCTCTCTAGACCCCGCTGCACCTCGCCGTGTACCTGGAGCAGCCCAGTGTGATCCAGGCACTGATCCACAAGGGAGTGAACCTCGGGCTGCAGGACCGCAACGGCAACACGCCGCTGCACCTAGCCTGCGAGCAGCAGCACATGCAGTGCGCCCAGCAGCTGCTGCAGAGCACAGCCCTGCTGCAGGGCACCCCACAGCCCCAGGGGCACCACCACGATCTGCAGCTCCAGAACTGGCAAGGTGAGACCTGCAGGCAGGCCGGTGTGGAGCCAGTGGCCGAGTTGGGGCACAGACCATGAGTTGTGTATGGAGGGATCTGGGAGCACAGCAGAGCGGGCATGTGGGCAGGGCTGGTGTGCCTCAGGGTGGATTGGGCTGACTGTCTCTCTCTCCTGCCTCCCCATCCCAGGCTTGGCCTGTCTGCACATCAGCACCTTGAAGGGGAACATCCCGATGATGTCTTTGCTGCTGGAGAGTGGTGCCAACATTGATGTTCAGGTAAGGCTGGCCATGGTTCATGGCTCCCTTGAGCACTCCCTCCAGCTTCAGGGCAGGCACTGCTGTGGGAATGGGAGGCACTGGATTCTGAGGGAGCAGAAAGAAAAGGTCCTTGAGGGGCTGTTGGGTGTGTGACAGCACTCAGGGTGAGGACTGCCCCCTCTGCAGCCTGTGAAGGGGGTGCTGTGGGACCCATCTGAGGGGACCCCGAGCTCACACCCTTGTGGTCTGTGGGTTGCAGGAGGGCACAAGCGGGAAGACCCCACTGCATTTGGCCGTGGAGTGCCACAACCGCAGGGCTGTCCAGTTCCTGCTGCGCAATGGAGCATACGTGGATGCGCAGATGTACAATGGGTGCACCCCACTCCACCTTGCCGTGGGTCGCAAGGATGCTGCCATTGCCGCCATCCTCTCGCACTGTGGGGCTGACACCCTGCTGAGGAACATGGAGAATGAGACAGCCCAGGACCTCGCTGATGGCAACGATGATGTGAGTCTGTGTGTGGGAAGGCCTGTGGCTCTGCAAGTGTGCTGGGGGGGAAGCTCCTCAGAATTGTTTCTAGCTGTGCCTGTCCTCCCATATAGGGTGCAGGCATTGGCTCAGGGGGTGCGTGGGGTGGCTGCCTGTTGCCTCAAGCCCTGGGGAATGCCCATAAAGGGTTTCTTGGCACTTCCCCAGCGATAGGGGAGGCTTTAGGACTTGAGGGGGTGACTTAGGTCTGGGCCCCTCCCCCAGCTCTGTGGACACACCACCTTGGATCTTTATACATCCATACCTTGGCCTTTGCAGCTCCTCGCCTTGCTGCCCTTCGATGACCTGAAGATCTCGGGGAAGCCTGTGGTGTGCTCTGAATGAGCAGCTGGACTCCTTTAGCCTGTTGGGCTGCCTCCTGGCTCTGTGCTGCTGCCTTGCTGGGACCTTGCTGCCTGCAGTTTGGTGGGAGCAGCACCATTGTGGGACATCTGTCACCCCCTCTCCTCTTTGGAAAAGTTTTGTTGGCCTCAGGCTGCCTTCCCAGAGGGAAGAAGGCAGTACTATGAGCACTACATAGGGGAGGCTTTTCCTTGAGTATTTGTGCCCAGCAGCAGGACTGAATAGGGGTCTCTAGCTTACAGGGAAGGAGCAGAAGACAACTCCTTTTCAAGCTGTGTCGTGGACAGAGCATCCTCTGGCATCCCCCCAAATGCCATCAGAGTAAGCATGGGGTGAGGTGAATGAACACTCACTCTAATAAACGTTTGTTCTTGCTGCGGGCACGTGAGGT
Organism: Psilopsiagon aymara; assembly: GCA_024733675.1. NCBI lineage: Eukaryota > Metazoa > Chordata > Aves > Psittaciformes > Psittacidae > Psilopsiagon > Psilopsiagon aymara. The sequence goes on along the minus strand of JANRGW010032697.1, from coordinate 1,115 downwards.
CTCGTGTGATCAAACCCACGCTGCTCTCCCGCCACATCAGGAAGCTGAGCATCACCCTGGGGGCTGGGTACAGGGCTGCAAGGGCTTCTCCAGCCCGCCTGCTTCCTCTCGGCCTTTGCACAGCAGAAGGTGAGTGGGAACACGGGGGCTTCCCCACTTGCAAAGCCTTTCCAGTGCTCAAGGCTGAGGCTGGGGGATCCCAGCCTTGCGCTGCATTCCTGTGCTGTCCTGCCAAGCTTCAGGGCTGAAGAAAGGGCATAGGAGATGCTGGAAGACCAGCTTGTGGACCCCTGCTTCTGCTGTTGTGCCTGACATCTTGCTGCCTTGTTGCACTGTAGTTTCTTCTTTGCAGAGGATACAAAGATCCTGCCCCATCTCCTGGCCTGGGAGGGTGTTAAAAAACTTGGGGCATGGGTTTTCCCTGGGTTTTAGCTTCCCTCAAGCTGAGAGGGGAGGAGATGGCAGGGTTATTTCCACATCCCTGCTGATGTTCAGCTCGTTCCCCTTCCTTGCCTCTTCTCCAAGCCACAGAAGCCCATGTGAGGCATGAAGGAACCAGCAGCCAAAAGTGCTGTGGGAATGAAGACGCTGAGTGTGCCTGATCCTGCTTCAGCCAGTGAAATTCCCCACTTGATGCCTGGGAGCAGCTGCTATTGTTTGGGGCAAATCCTGGGTGGTGCAGTTGCACAGGATGCTGTGTTGTTGTCTTCTCCCTTCATGAAAAGACAAATAGTTAAGGGACTGCTGTCAGGGAGGCAGCATAGGCTCCCTGCCGGCCTCGCTGTAGCTGGCCCAGTCTCCGCAGCAGCCCTGGGCTGGATTGTTCTGTTTCTTTGGACTCTTGGCCTCTCAGCCCTGCTGCCAACGAGCCACGTTCTGCTCATGGGCCTCAGCCAGTGCCTGCCAGGAGCTGGTGCCCCATGGGGCAACTCTGGTGCCACCTTCACAGGGAATGTGGGGTACTCCTGGGAGCGATGGGTACTGCTGGGCAGTGGCATGGTGAGGCTGCAGCCGGTGGGGAGGGGAGGGGCAGGAGGCAGTGATCTGCGCTATTTTTGTCATTGGTTTTTAATAAAAAGAGGGTGAGGTTTTTTGAAGCCGTGTTGTAAAACGTT
>JANRGW010032695.1:45481-58574 GCA_024733675.1 Psilopsiagon aymara | reverse complement strand
AGTGAGGTCTCACGAGAGCAGAGTAGAGGGGCAGAATCACCTCCCTCGACCTGCTGGTCACGCTCCTTTTGATGCAGCCCAGCATACGGTTGGTTTTCTGGGCTGCAAGTGCACATCCCCACAGTAATGTCTCCTATTGCTGTTTTCCCTTTAACCCTGACCTACAAACTCTGTCACCTGCTCATGTGTCCACAGAGTTCCATACTCTCCAGCCTATCCCTAGCATAAATAGCAACTCTGCCTCCCGGCCTACCGGGCCTGTCTTTCCTAAAGAGCCTGTATGTAACCTTCCATTCCAACGCACCAGTCATAGGAGTGATCCCACCATGTTTCTGTGATGCCTGTTATATCATACCCCCGTAGACGTGCACACATCTCCAATTTCTCTTGTTTGTAAAAGCATAAGATCCTGCTGTAAAATTTTGCAGATTATTTTCGTTGTGATCCATAGCTTCTTTCTGATGGATTTTCAAGATTGTTTTTATAGATCTTGAGGAACAGAAGTTTTCAAGGAACTCTCCTGGGAGCCATCCTCCATTTTGAAAACTCTGCTTCCTTTCCCATAGCACCTCAGTATGTAAAATGCTGATGATTTATTTGAAATCTTTTTGTAAATCTGTATGGAGTAGATCAACTAAACTATTTCCTCCTGCTCATTGGCTGTCTGAAAACACAGTGACCAGTTTGTGACATTCTCTGTTTTACGTTTAACCCCTGCCCAACACACCATAGGTATCCATGTATCTGCTAATTCTATTTATTACTATTTCTACTGTTTGATATGTTCGCATACCAGCTAAGTTGGTCTGTAGTGTTGTGAACCTAGTTTCCACCATGCTGAGGGTTTTAGATTTCTTTTGTATGATATGAATGCCTTTCATTTCTCTGATAAAGGAGCAGATTCGAGTGGAGGGTTATGTCATAATTTCTCCCTTTCCTCTAAAACTGTAATCTCATTCTGCCAATATGTAAATAAGAGTTTAAGACCTTTTTTGCAATAGCTCTTATTAAAAAGGTCAGTCTGAGTAGGCAGCTGACGAAGAGCTCTTCAAAAGATGTCATCTTGGTCTATAGCATTTACATTTAATGTTTGAAAATTATTTTTCTCCTGAGTTTCATCTTAGAGCATGCAGAGAGATGGATGGAGCAACTGCTGATATCCTGCAGATTAAGAACATCAGGGTGATGAGTTGGTTCTGAAAGGCAGAGAAGGACAAAGGAAAAATAATATAGGGATTTGGCAGCTATTCAACTTGGTGTTATTTCTTTTAGAAACTCAGAAACCGTTTATAAGCATCAAGCAATTAGAAAGATAAGGAGTATCTACCATAATCTGGTCAAGAATTAATAATATCAAACCAACCTGTTCTTCCTTAAGATTGGTGGATTAGTTTTTCAGCTAACAGGAAGGTCTGTTTCACTTCTTGGATTTTAGAAAGATTTTGGACACTGTGGCATAAATACAATAGGAAAAAATCAAGGTATACGTTAGGGAAAGGCATTAATCAGAATGGCAAAGCATTGCTGTGAGTTTCTGACTTGTATTTTACATTTCCAGTGATGGGATTTCTACAGCTCTTACTGGAAAAGCCTTATCAGGAATAATACAGATATAGTTGAACGCCGAAGATCTTTTTTGCCCATCTCTACATTTGTATGATTTTATTGATGCATTAGTTCTTTAGTTTGAAACAGTTTCTCAGGTCTGTCCCATGTAAAAGGAGGTTTTAGTGTGAGAACCTCTCTCAGCTTTATTAGCTGCTAGTGAAAAAAAATGAATTTACCTTTTCTTTTATACCTTGCTCATTTATCAGCCTTAAACTCTCCAGTAATCGTCCTGCTCCAGATGGGTTGGAGGGAGTTTTTATTAATGTGCTATTTGAAAAAGGATTGGCTTTTTGTTGGCTGCTTTTTTTTTGGTGGTTGTTGTTCTGTTGGGTTGGGTTTTTTATGGTTTTGTATTTTCATATTTAGCTTTCAGTTTCACTCATCAGTTTTTCTTTTATGTTTTGCCCCCTTCCAGTTTTTGACAGATGCTGCTTATATTTTGCCTTTCCCCAGTTTCCTTTTTACTTGCCCTCATTTCCCTGCCACCAAATCTGTATGTAGAATGTATGGGTACTCTGCACCTCCAGTATGGTTTGTCTGATCAATCTCTGTTGCTATCTACACACTCTTTATCCTTTTTAGCTGTTTCTTTTAATTTCATTTTAATAAGTGCCTCCATTGACATTGTTCCCGCTTTTCATATTATACATGAGGTCTATATTATCAGTGAGGTTTTCTTTTTGTTGCTACCAGGGTGTTTAATGTGAATACAGTGAGTCCTCATGTAATTATTCTTCCAGTCTGTAAGCAGAGGGATCGATGTCTCTTGCCCTGTCTTGGTTGGTGCGCTGCTTTTGGCTGGGATAGAGTTAATTTTTTCACAGTAGCTGGTAGGGGGCTGTGTTTTGGTTTGTGCTGAAAACAGTGTTGATAACACAGGAATGTTTTCATTATTGCTGAGCAGTGATTGCATAGCACCAAGGCCTTTCCTGCTTCTCACCCCACTAGCCAGTAGGCTGAGGGTGCACAAGCAGTGAGGAGGGGACACAACCAGGACAGATGACCCCAACTGACCAAAAGGATATTCCAGACCATATGGGGTCAGGAAGGGGAAGGTATTTGGAGTGATGGTGTTTGTCATCCCAAGTAACTTACACATGATGGAGCTCTGCTGTCTTGGAGATGGGTGAGCACCTGCCTGCAATGGAAAGTGGTGAATGAGTTCCTTGTTTTGCTTTGCTTGCACATACAGCTTCTGCTTTACCTATCAAACTCTCTTTATCTCATGATTTTCCCGCTTTTCCATTTCTCACCCCCATCCCTCTGGGGGGAATGAGTGAGTGGCTGCATGGTGCTTAGTTGCCAACTGGGGTTAATCCATGACAGCTGTATATATAGAAGATCGGTGGTTTTTTGCTTTTGCAGTTTGCTGTGCTCTGTAGTGGTAAGTGATGTTTTGCCTGGGAGAATTGCTATTAAAACACTAATCTTGAGCTTAATCTGATAATTGGGCCCTGTGCTGAAGCCGTTACAGTACTTTGGGTACCATCTCATGGAGACAAATAACAGTTATACTTCTTCCTCCAAGAGGTTTTTTTAATGGAGGAAATACAGAATGGTGCCCTTGCAGCCTTCTTCTGTCATGTTTTCTCCCTCATTACAGTAACTTCTCGGTATTTTGAACATCTTTGGGTACTTAAAATACTTCTATTGGTATTTCTTAGGAATATTGCTTTGGTTTTGGCTAAGGCTAACATGCAATTTAGGAATATGACCCATACTCCATGGTATATGGTTGTGTGGGGGAGAATATGGGCAGGTGTCTAGAGAACTTCTCACTTCCAGTGGTCTGGATCTTCACTCCCAAACAAATGCAGGATCCTGATGCAGGGATAGAATGTCAAAAAAAGTTGTGGGTATTCCAGAAGGGCACAATTTATTACACTGTGTTGGGCCCTGGCCAGAGTTTACCAATGCTACTTGATGTTGTGCAGCACCCTCAAGAGAGGGAAAAAATGCCAAAAGGCACTATGGCTAAACTAAACACTAAATCAGGTGCCCCTGAAGAAACAATGGAAGCAGAAGTTTGCTCATTTAGTAAGGGATGAAGAAGCTTCTCATGGGAGAGAGCAGGAGAAAGAATCAGAAGAGGTAGCCTGTACTGCTGCAGAGCAGTCACAGGAACAGGAGGAGGAAGAGGCTGAAATCATGACAGAAATTACCTTATCCCTAAGTGAGCTGCAAGATATGTAAGAAGATTTTAGTCATTAACCAGGTGAGCTAATTCTCACCTGGTTACTCTGATGCTGGATTGATGCAGATTGCGCTAGAACTAGGAGATGAAGCTCCTGAACGTCCGCAGTATACTGATGGCATCATTGTGTAGGGCAGCACAGTGGGGGAAGTGTTTTTGAAGGGGAGAAGAATAATCCAAATCCTTTTGAAAGCTGCTTTTTCTATAAAACAAAATAAGGTCAAAGGACTTGCACAGGCAATCTAGCTGTTAAGAATAAAACATCAAGATGGATGTTATCCCAATGGATGCGATCAATAAAATAACAGCTATGTCTCCAGCAGCTAACAAAAAAGAAACACAAGTGGGGTTTTGGAGAATGCATGCTTCTGATCGTAAACCTTTGGTGTCGGGCAGCTGTCGATCCTCTCTGTCAAAGAAGAATGACTTTGAATGCAGTCCTGAGCAGCAGCAAGTCTTGAACAGATTAAACAGGAGATCGTTTGTGCAGTAGCCCCTGGACCAAACTGGACAGGACAGGATGTGAAAAGCATGCTTTAGACTGCTTGCCAGGGCTTCTGGCAGAAAGCACCTGGGGTGACTCAAGGTCAACCTCTAGGGTTTTGGTGCCAGGGACAGAGAGGGTCTGAAGTCTGTTATGCTCTAACTAGCAGCCTAGGAAGGAATCTGAGCCACTTCAGAAGTAGTTGGTACTGAAGTGCAGCTCGTTTTGGCCCCTTGATTGTCTGTGCTGGGCTGAATGGGCTGTGCTGGCTGTAGGAAGAGTCCCCTCTGCATGTCATACATCTCATGCTCCATGGAGTAAATGGGTCCCACAGTGGGCTTGAAACCACAACTGCCCAGGAATTCTGGAAGTGATTGTGGTCACTACGCCTAAGAGGCTCCTCTGTATAATAAATTACTAGAAAATTGAAAGCAGTGTGCCTTGGTTACAGATGAGACCCCCACTGCAGTACTGCATTGAGCTCTAGGGCCCCCACACGAGGGATGTGGACCTCCTGGAACAAATCCAGGGAGGCCACAAAGGTGCTCTGAGGGCTGGAGCACCTCTGCAATGGAGGCAGGCTGCAAGAGCTGGGCTTGTTCAGCCTGAAGAAGGGAAGGCTCCAGGGAGACCTTAGAGCAGCTTTCGATGTCTAAAAGGGCCAACAAAAAATCTAGAGAGGGGCTTTTGGCAGGGGCCCGTATGGACAGAACAAGGGGGAATGGCTTTAACCTGACAGAAGGGAGATTGAGATTAGACATTAGGAAGAAATCATTGGCTGTGAAGGTGGTGAGGCACTGGCACAGGTTGCCCAGAGAAATGGTGGACGCCCTGTCCCTGAAAGTGTTCAAGGCCAGGTTGGATAGGGCTTCATTCTTGGCTAGTTTATTTGTCATTTGATTCTAAGGTTGCTTTATTTTATATTTAAATAGCTTGTATGTGTCTAAATGCAGATCAAATCTTGGAGCAGAATCTACTTTCAGCTCTGAAGATGAGATGGAATGGGTTTGTACATGCACAAAAAAGGATTTGATCTAGGAACCTGTATATCTGGAGGCCTTTTTCTTGCCTTGGTTTCTGCCCTGAGGCTGCTGCCCATTCTTGTCTTGACATGTCGTATTCAAGCTTGTGCTTCTGGAGATAAAGAAATCTTACTGCAGTGTGACTCCAGCTAGGCCTTAGGTACTCTGGAGCCAGTCTGGCCGGAAATGCCAAGATAAATTGACGTTGTTCTATATTTCATCTGAATGTGACTCCTGCTTTTAAACCTGAATCAGATGTAGGTTTTGGCAGTGGCATCTAGCTGTGCAGCAGTATACTCCAAGGCATGAACTTTCCCATGTGCACTTCCACCTTTCTGCCTGATCTTTCAGACATCTTGAAAACTCCACGTGCTCTTTCATGAACAAAAGCAGTCCCTTCTGATAGTTTTGTTGGAACATAAAGGTACGCACTCTGGAGAATTCTCTGGATGTTTACTTTTTCACTGAATTGGGTGCTACACAGGATACATTTTACTTTAGCCTTCTGAAGACCTTGCTACTACTGCATCTGTGTTGCATTAAGCAGGAAATGCAGCTGAGTCTTTGACATTACTTAGCTGGAAGCTGCCTCTCTAGAAAACATTAAGGCAATGATTCATGGAGACTTTGAGAGTTTTACAGTAGGTTTTACATTGAAGGTGTGGAAGATATGATCCTGGATTCATTGTTGGTTATGTATATGGTTATAGCTGAGTAACTGTATTCTCTTAGTGTTCAGCAACTGAAAGCTTTCCAAGTCCCCAACAGCCAAAGGCTCTCTGCATGCATTTGTACCAGGGCCTGCTTTTGTACCTCTAGTGCTCCTCTGTGTTACTCCTCGGGGAAGTGTGAAGATGTGGAAATTGCATTTGGTGAGGTTTTCTTTTCCCTGCTTTCCTAAAACTGTCATCACCAGGACTCCTGTTACCGTTCAAAGTGCACCTTGGAGTGTGTAGGGCCTCATCTGGAAGTTAAAAGCAACAGGCTTCATTCTTCCCCCAAGGAGATAGTCCTGTGGTCTTGCCTGCCTTGGTGAGGGGGAAAGCCTGGATGGTGATTCCTCACACTTACCTTACTGTGCCATGTTGTACTTATGCACTCGTTCTTCTCTTGCTTCAACAAAATTGTTTTCTGGGTGTTTGCATCTTTGGAAAACTCCTTCCATTTTACTGCTTTGCAGGTCAGTTTTGTGCTTCAAAGAGCTCTTCCCAGCTTCTTCTATTTTGCTGGAAGTGTTGTCTCAAATGCTTGTTAGAGGTGAGGGCAGCCAGGACCATTCCCTTGGGAAACTCTACAGCCCTGAGCACTTAATTCATGGCTGCCAGATGATTTTGAGGCTTTTGGTCAATTTCTGATGGCCAGGTGGGCACAGGTGGGTGTGGGAATGTTTTATCCTGGTGGATTCTCTTGCTTCTGTATACAGCTGTAATAAGAGTGTAAATTTGCGTGTGTAAAACATTAATTGCAGGAGTGAGGGAAGCTTTAATTTTGAGACAGTGCTGTAGCAGGTGAGGCACCATCAAAGAAAAGCAGCAAGTGGCTGTAAAAGGAGTCTTTTGCTCTGAGCTGTTTCTGATCTGTCCACTGTTACTCATTTGCAAGTGGAGTCTCTTTAACAGTTGTTCTCCCTAATTCCGTGCCACAGGCACATGGGGCTGGATCCTTTGATCCTTAATGGAGCTGGCAGGGAAGGACTTTGATAAAAAGCACAAAGCAGGACTTAAGGTATCTAAATTGGCTTTCATAATTACCTGGCTCTTCAGCCCTGTTGCTGATGTCCTCATCCCCACTCTCCGAGGGAATGTGTTTGATACTTAATGAAAACCTTGGGAAGATGTGGTGGGTGGGCTGATTATGGCCTAAATGTAATCAAATCCAGGAGTATGGTACAGAATGAACTGGAAGGACCTATTAACATCCACCAGGTAATTACACTGATTGCAACCAGGATGGACTGCAGAAAGGTCACAACTGGCCTTGGTAGCCAGAGGCCACTCAATGTGCAAAGGCAGGACCTGGAGTGAAGTAGAGCTGCTCTGTCATGCTCTCAGTGAGAAAAACCTGGCAGGTTTTTTGCTGCAACAGGTTCAGAAGTGCTGAGACAGAATAATGTAGTGCATCTGTCTGTGGGTAGAAGATGAATTCTTTGAGCCAGTTCAATTTCTCTGGCCACTGTGGCAGCAATGGGCTTTGAGTCGCTGATTCAGCTTATAAAACCCATTATATCTCAGTGAGACTGTTGTGAAAGCAACTAGACCTAAGGTCTGTATGCTGGGCTGATAGCTGCCTCCTGTGCACCAAAGGAACACATATCTTTAGATTTAAGGACTTGCTTTGATGAGTCATCTTCCACAGCCGGAGGACTCCAAAGGAGAATCTGTTCTTTTCTGTAGATGTTTTGGTTAAAACACTGTAAGTAAGCGCCATTGTATCCCCTGAGCAAGGGAGATTGGGGCACCACCAGGACTACTCTCCCTATAGGGAATGGTCTGGTTTGAGCTGCAGCCGATGAAGGGATGACTGTGAGACTGGCGAAAGGGTCTCATATGAAGCCTCATCAGCTTTCAGCAGCAATGTCTGTTGTGACATCTGTGCTGGAGCTACACAGGAAGCAGCAAAGATTCCTCCTCTTCTGTGGCACCTGCATATTCTTGTACAGTAATTTGTCTTTGGGCAGCCACAGGCACATTGGATGTTCCCAGGTCACTATTTTATTTCAGTGTCCCGGTGTTAAAGAGATGGCTTGTATTAACTGCCAAAGCTTTCCATATTGGGGCTGGATTCCCACTTTTGCAGTGACAGAGCAAGAGCTTTCTCTAGTGCCTTGCTTTGCACAGTGCTGTGTGCAGCCCTGTGCCTTTCCTGCTTACAGGATGGGACCGAGGCTGCAAAGCTGTTGGTGGCTTTCTCAGATCAAGCTACTTGCTGTGAAGAAAATCCCATGTCCCTTAGCTGTGGCAGAAAGATTGCACTCTTGGGTCATCTTTTCCATCAGGTGGGTGATCAGGTGCCAATGTGGATATAATTAGATCTGTCAGCTGCTTCCAGTAGCATAGACCAGGGTGCCCTTTGGTCGTTATTTTCTCCTTTTCTGATCTCAGCAGGTAGCTGTGGCCTGGCCTCTTCTGCTGGAACAGTAAATTGGTACAGTGATGGAGTGTTTTACCCACCTCATTCCTGTTTAGCATTTGGGTAAGACCATCAGTCTGATCATCAGTGTTTAGGTTCAGCAGGGCTCAGTGCTGGGTCCTGCATCTGGGCCACAGCAGGCCTGTGCAACGCTACAGGCTGAACATGAGCAGTTTGTGCCCAGATGGCCAAGAAGGCCAACAGCATTCTGGACTTTATCAGTAGTAGTGCAGCAGCAGGGCCAGGGCGGTGATCATCCCCCTGTGCTCAGCATTTGCAAGGCTGCACCTCAAATCCTGTGCTCAGTTCTGGGCCCCTCACTACAAGGAAGACATTGTGGAGTCTGTAGAGGGTCCAGAGAAGGGCAGTGGAGCTGGTGAAGGGCCTGGAACACAGTGTGATGTGGAGTGGCTGAGGGAATTGGGGGTGTTTAGTCTGGAGAAGAGAAGGCTCAGGGGGGACCTTATCACTCTACAACTGTCTGAAAGAAGGATAGAGAGAAGAGGTGGCTGGTCTCTTCTCCCAAGTAACAAGTGATAAGACAAGAGGAAATGCCCTCAAGCTGCACCAGAGGAGGTTTAGATTGGATATTAGGAAAAATTGCTCAGGCATTGGAACAGGCTGCCCAGGGGATAGTGGAATCACCCTCCCTGGAAGTGCTCAAAAACCATGTAGACATGGCCCTCAGTGGTATGATTTAGTGGTGGTCCTGACAGTCATGGGATAATGGTTGAACTTGGTGATCTTAAAGGTCTTTTCCAACCTAGTTTGGTTCTTTTCTCAGGGAAGCCTCTGAAGGGCTTCAGGACACTGCATGGCTTGCGTGCAAATGACCCACCTGTGTGTCTGTTGCACACTATGGATGATGCAGTTCAGTACCCCAAAGAGTGTCAAAATAAGAGATGTCACACCATCATGCTGGTCCCGATTGGACAGGCAGGAATGATTGCAAGTTGGAAGAGAAACTGCAAGAAACTGCAGCTGCCCACTGCAGCAGTTGCATCAGCAGCCTGCTTACTGGGCCTGCTCCATGTCCTGTAGTTCCTGATCTTGGAGTATCTCTGCTGTTTTCCTAGTTTTCCTCCTCCTTGGACCACAGAGGCACATGGTGGGCCTGCTTACTGGTCAGACCTTTATGTGGCAGTACATTACTCTCATGTCTAGGTCTCAGCCACGTCCTGGAACAGCTCTGCCCATAGCAGAGCCCTATGTCCCTGCAGCAGATTGACCCAGCCACCTTCAATTCCTGTCATACAACAGAGGACGTAGCAATTGTCAGTGCTGTCTGCAAGAGTTTCAGGGCTACTGTTTTATGGCCTGCTAACTTAGGTTTAAGTAAAAGCAGCCTAAATGAAAAGACGTACATAGTGTGCTCCTGGCCACACTCTCTCCTTACAGAGTCTGTATCTGCTAGGCGGTTTTCTGCCATGATCCAAGACTGTGTGAATTTTTCTCAGTGGCCATACCTCTCTGAGCAGCCCCTGCTCACTCCCCCAGTTCAAGTGATTTGAAAGACCTGACGCTGTCATTAGTCACCACTCCCTCCACCTACAGTTCTGTCATAGAAATTTAGTTTTATTTTGGCTCTGATAAAATGTTACATCTAAGCCGGGCCTTCCAGGCTATATAAATATATCTTCCCCTGTGATTTGTTGGGTTTCATCTCATGAATGGTAGTTGGCAGTTCTTTAACCTGTTCTGCATTAGCTGTCTTGAAAGTTTAATTTTTTTAAGCCAAGTGATGTCTTTTGTATTTATATATATATGTAAATTATATATAATATATATTATATACCTTACCTAAATCGTCAGCATGCTTAGTTACATCAGCAGGCTTAGTTTTATCAGCAAAATCCCAGTATCTTTAAGAGCGTATGTTGACTTGGCAAGATCTGTTTCCATAAACCCATGTCAGTGGACATTAATTAATTGTCCATCCTTTTCATTTCAGACCCTGTAGAAAGTCCTGCTGGAGTGTTTCTGGCTTTTAAAAGTCTTTCAGATGCTCTAGGAGTGGATGCTTGGTTTGAGTGCTGACCATCAAAGTTGTCCTCTGTGCTTTCATCAGCCTGGTGTTCTGGCCACCGTTCACTCATGCTGTGCACACACAGGCACACTTTCCTGTCCTGTTTTGCTGACCAGCACCCATCTTCCTGAAAGGCTTGTCTCAAAGTTGTGGCATTGTATTTTCCTTCACCTAGAACATAGGCGAGAATATGTAACGCTTTTTGTGCTGCTCATCGTGCATTGGTAGTGCCTACACTGACCAAAAGCATCCTTTTCCTCTGCTTGTTGTTTATCCCTGTGCTTACATGTAAAAAAATAGAGCTTTCTAGGTAGGATGGGCCTAAACTGTTGGCCTATGTGCTAAAAGGGGCATAAATTCCCTTTCAGAAGTTTATGGTGCTGGCTAAACATGATAGATGAGTGTTCAGCAGATCCTGTTGCTTTGAAGATGCAGCCTGTGGGTCAGTGTGAGTGATCCCCAGCAATCTGTTGCTGCATAACTTTTTATGTGTCTGGGCTAGTTCTGGTTTTTGGCCCGAGATTTGCCTCAGGAATTCAGTTGCTCAGGAGTGTGTTCTGCTTGTGGGTGTACCAGTCTCTTTAAATGATTTCTGCTCTCTTTCAGGAGAAGAAGTTGCCCTGTACTGTGCCAAGTATCTTCCTGAAATAATCAAAGACCAGAAGGCCTATAAGGAGGGCAAATTGCAAAAGGTAAGAGTCTAGCTCTGTCCTGAAACAAGTAAGCACCACTGCAGAGGAAAGCTCTTGTTTCATACCAAATGCTTATATGCAAGGTATATAAGGCAGGCTCTGTCTGCCACGTCTTCCATTTCATTTCCTTATTTCTAGGAGCAAACACCAAGGGGGATTTATTTTCCAAGCTAAAGCTGCTTCTATTTTCCAGCTTTTTTTTTTTTTTCTTTTTTGTTTTGTTTTTTTAATTTTCAAACTCATTCCAGTCAAAGGCATGGGCTGGTTCTTGGAGTGGTTTGGAAGGGGCAGATGTAGCTTTTGTCAGAGGTGAGAGGTTAGTTCATGTCTTGCTTCCACCAAGCAATCACAGAGTCATAGAATAGTTGTGGTTGGAAAGGACCTTAAGATCATCCAGTTCCAACCCTCCTGCCATGGGCAGGGACACCTCACACTAAACCATGCCACCCAAGGCTCTGTCCAACCTGGCCTTGAACACCGCCAGCGATGGAGCATTCACAACTTCCCTGGGCAGCCCATTCCAGTGGCTCACCACCCTCACAGTAAAAAACTTCTTCCTCATATCCAATCTAAACTTCCCCTGTTTAAGTCTATTGTAATTCTCCTTCATAGTACTAATGCCTCATCTGCTGTCAGATGTCCAGTGGGTTGGTGCTGGGCTCTGTAGCAGTGTGGGTGAGAGGGCAAGCAGTCCCTCCAGAACTTCTACATTTACACGTAGACTGAGGGTAGCCTTCAAGGCAAGCTTGAATCAGTCTGTGGCTCTTGTTCTAGGCTGAAACACCCGAGTACCATGCTTTGCTGACCCCAAGCTGGCTGCATTCGCTGGCTGCAAATAAGCCTCTCTGCTGAGCAGAGGAGCCTGCATGCTGAGCCATTCCACAGTGGCTTTAAAGCTATCCTGTCCTCAGGCTGCTGTGGGCTACAGCAAGGCTTGTGATGTTCACTGAGATCCTCCAGGAGAAGCTGTGTCAGTGTGGGCCAGATGAGCAGGTGGGGAGGTGCATTGAATGCTGTCTGCATGGCCAGGTCTGGGAGGTGATCTGTGGCACAAAGTCTAGTAGGAGGCCAGTAATGACCACTGTACCACCAGGGTCAGTACTGGCTCCAGTCCCGTTTAACATCTTTGTGAATGATCTGGATGCTGGGGCAGGTTCGCAGGTGACCCTGAGCTGGAAGGAGCAGCTGAACACAAGGGTTGTGCCACTCTATCATGCAGAGGGACCCAGGCACGTAGACAAATGGGCTGACAGAACCTCAGGAAGTTCAGCAAGGGGAAGTGCAAAGTCCTGCTCCTGGGTATGAACAAACCCACCGCTCCAGCACGTGCTGTGGGCTGCCCCGTGGGAAAGCAGCTCAGCAAAGGCCCTGGCATCCTGGCGGACACAGAGTTGACCATGAACCAGCCATGTGCTCTTACTGCAAGCGTGGCAAACGGTATCCTGGCCTGCATTAGGAAAAGCATTTCCAGTTGAGGGGGGTGATGGTGCTTCCCAGCTCAGCATTGGTTACCCTGGGAGCACTGGGCTCAGTGCTGGGCTCCCAGTGCAAGAAGGACATGGGCAGAGTGGAGATCTTCAGCAAGGGACCACCAAGGTGCTGGAGAGACTGGAGCATTTCTGCTGTGGGAAAAAGCTGATGGAGCTGGGGTGGCTCAGCCTGGAACAGATCAGGCTCTTGGGGATGGAATCCATGTCTGTAAATACCTGCAGGGAGGGTACCAAGAGGATGGAGCCAGACTCTTCTAAATGATGCCCAGTATCAGGACTGAAGGCAACAGGCATAAACTAGACCACAGGAGGTTCCCTCTAAATGTCAGGAGACCGTTTTCAGTGTGAGCGTGAGCAAGCACTGGCACAGGTTGCTCAGGGAACTCCCATCTTTGGAGCTCTTCAGAAGCTTCTTGGACTTGACCTTTGGTAATCAGCTCTGTGTGTG